>KZ507853.1:0-14507 GCA_002844005.1 Limosa lapponica baueri | reverse complement strand
CTGAGAAGAAACTTTTTACTGCATCAGGCCAGAGACAACTCTATTAGCACAAAGGACATTCCAGGAATGAGTAAAACTCTCTACAGCAAACATCAGAGGCTTTTCCAGTGAATGTAGGGTGGAGAGGACACAGCCTTCCCATCAGAGAGCCAGCCAACACTTCCACTCCCAGTTCCATATCAGCCATGTGGTAGGTGGGGAGTCCGGTTTTCGCTTTTAACCTCTTGTTTGCTGAGCCTTCAGTTTGACTTTCATGCTTTGTGCCAATGTTTTCCTTTCTTTCCCAGCTTCTGGCTGCTGTTGCACATCTGTGGATGTCTCCTTAGGCTCACTCTTTCCCAAGAAAGCTAGCTCTGGAAGGTGAGAGGTCTCCTCCATTACTTTTCTCTTGTGCAAATCTTACTAAGAGAGTTATTAGTTGCTGTATTAGTTGACTATTGTTGGGAATGGTGCAGACTAGAAAACACCTTGTAGATTTAAACTTGCTTAGGAGTTTCTACACTTATTATCATTCTAATTCCTTGCAAAAGACCCTGAATTGCTTGTTTTCAATCCACATAATCTTCAGATGCTACTAGACAAGGTAATTTATATAACCAATGACTTTCTGTCATGTGCTTGATCTGAGCAGTATGATAAAATCTTTGCAGATGCTTTTCTTATTTCAATAAATACTCAACCAAATTCTCCTTGCAGTTAGATCTTCATTGCATTTCCTTATCACTGGAGTTGAAAAATGTAAAGGGCAATCTAAATTTAACGTTATCTGGTCACAAGCTTATTGTGCAATCAAAAGCCACTTCAATCATACCTAAAATCCTGTGTATCAGAACCTGAACATTCCTAAGTAGATCTTTTCATACAACCTTCTAAATTACTCCTATGATACTCCAGTCATATCACCTGTGTCAAAGGCACAGGAACTGGAGTTTCTCAACAATTTCATACTTGCATTTTATCCTGGAACCATTTGTCAAAAACAAGTTAAAAATGGTAAAAATACCAGGATCCTAAAAATGGCATTGTAAGACAAGTCTGAGAAAAACTGGAGCTCTTGTGTTTAATACAAAATCTTAAAGTTTGTCTGTATATTATTTCTTCTTGCAGCTGTGGGTGCAGGACTTCTAAAAAAAGACTGAGACATGGAGAAAGGCAATCAAGCAAACAGGACTGGCAGTGCTCCGTGTAAGTCTGAGGAGCTGTGACGCACCACAAGAAAACTACAGAGCAAGTTTGGGTGATGACTGACCAACTCTATCTTTGACCTTTAGTCAGTCTTTGTAATTATTGTGATTTTCTTTCATTTTATTGTGGTTTTTCAAAATGTATCTGCACTTTACAAATGCTCTGTTTGCTTCAGTAGAAAGAATCCAAACAAACAAGCTAAAAACCAAGCCAAAGGCACAACCCCAAAGCTTGAAACTACACATTAGAAGTAGGAATGGCCAAATTCTGTATGCACAGACGTCTCTCTTATTCCCAGCCATGTGTTCAGAAGGAAGAAAGCAGACAAAGCTGGCCGTGTTTCTACGATGCTTCATCCAACCCTGCCAACCCAACCAAGGCCTGTCAGTGTCTACACATATACCCAGGCAATCATGCACCAGCCTCTATAGCTGGATGGGTCTGCCAATAAGCCTGTGTTGGGAGGAGCTGATGAAAGTGCCGTGCAAACTGCAACTGGACATCCAGGGTGCCTTCCCCCAGGAAAGGGTCTAGTTCATGCTGAAGTGAAAGACAAACTATTATTAAACAGAAGATCTAAGGCCATAAAATTTCAACTTTCAAACAAGCATCATAATATTTCTGTAGTATCTACAAAAAGGATTTATAGCACTTTCTTCAGAAGTAAAACACAGATGGGGACTGAAAAGCCATTTTTTGTCCCTGTAGTGGAACACTGCTTTATGATCTGAAACCAGCATCTGCCAAAGAGGTTATCATTCACATGTACAAATGAACTATACTGCAAGATTGAAAAATTAATTAAACCATTGTTTATACAATTACATGCCGTGTCCCTACTCTATCTAGATAAACAAGCTGAATAACCTTCTGAAACCTCTCAGCCTGAAGAGACTGAATCCTATTATCAGCTGTTAAATTAAACATTTAGAAGGCTACATTCTGTGAAAGGATATTTCCAAGGACCTATGTTACTTCTGAAACAGCACATTTAAAACATTTTGGCATTTTAACCAAACTTACCTTGAAATTTTTAGGAGACTAGATATGCCTGCAAATGAATCAACTTTCCTTTAATGCTTTTCCAGCAATTTTTATGTGGTAAAATATTTTGTTTACATAAATCAAAGGGAATCATCCAATAAATAGCAGATAGTGTGTCCCACAATGTAAGGTTTTCTTACCTGAAATCACAGGCAATGGAAAACAGTGTGAAATTCCTCTCTACCTCACCTAAAATACTGTGACGAGGTGTAATTCAGAGCAGACTACAGAAGCATTACCCTTCTGGGCTGCCACCAGAGTCACCTTAATTGTGCAGAGACTATTTCTGTGTTAGTACTTCCATGACACTGACAGGGGCATAATTAATTTTACTTGTATGACAAAGTTGTCCTGGTTTGAGGGAGACTCAGGCCCAGGACCTGTATTGACAGCAGCATTGACAATTAGAAAAAGTCACAACGACAGACAGAGCAGATGTGCTTGAGCACAGAAACCACCTGGCAAGTGTCACTTTACAGTCCAGCATGTGCAGAAATGCTTTCAGAAGTGATGAAGTTTACAGCACCACTGGAATCATATACTTTTACTACATGAGAAACTGGCAGCAATAGCAGCTGCAAGACAAAACTTCTTCCACTGGCGAATTACACCCTTTTTTGGGGGGGAATAAAAAGGCTCATGTATTCAGAGATTAAAACCAGAATCTGATATGCATGTGTCACAGTAACATCCACTGGTTTAGCAGCTTCAATCATCAGCACTGAAGCAAGTGCTTCATATTTATATTTGGCTCTTGGACAGAGATTTTATTTAGAAGACTAGCCAAAAAGAAATAGTGAGAAAAAATATTTCCCACATAAATTTCCATCTTCATTTAAGTGACACAGAGTATAAAGTCTATGGAACAGTTCTTGTCTTAAAACAACAAACAAAAACCTGCAAGGCAAAAGTATTGTTCCTGCTGAGTAACAAAGCAAAGGTGGAAGAACTTCAAAAGTAGACAGACTACTTACTCTTTCTGAGTAAGCAAAGAAAATCAGTATGGGAAGTTTTACACTCATCCCATTGCACTCCTGCGTATTATCTTTATTTGTAAACAAACGCTTGGATTTATTTTACACACTACTCAAAAAAGAACAGCAATTTTCCCCCTGGATAAGGGCCTCAGAATCAGAAATCTGAATCCTATGTGAGCCTGATCCCAGATTTCGTTTATTTTATTTGTATTATTTATGTGGGTTTGCCATAAGGAGTAACACAGCATGGCTCTGTCCCAGAAACAGGCTGGAGACTGACTTGGAAGGGTTCAAGATGGTTGTTTATGCAAAACAATATTTTTCCCAGTGTAATGCACCCTTGATTTACCATTGGATGCAATAAGCTTTGTTCAGCAATAAGAGTGATAAGGCATCATACAGCTACTAAGGTAGTCTGAAAATTTATGTGTTACAAAAAAGAGTTGGCTTTTGCAACAGCAATGACAATACGAAGGCAAGTCAGGACCCCTAGCCCAGAGTCAGTCATAACATTTTTCTCCTGTGTCTTGTAACAAGAGGACAGATCCCACTCATAGCAGAGCTCAACTTGTTTAGAGAGGACTGTTTAAAGCATCAGCCTCAGGCTGAGCCTGTGCCGGTGGAGCTCCACAGCTGGGTGAGCAGGGAGGTCCCCGGAGCCATCGTTGTTCCCTGGTCTGTTGGCAGCAGTGGCCAAACTCTTGCCTTGCACCATTAGGCCCAGGGCCCAAGCTGTAGTCAGCACGGTACATTTGCCACCAGTAGAGTTATTCTCGATTTTTAAAAGCGTGTAGATCTCTGGCAGAGTCATTGTCATCTTTGACTTGCTTCACACCCATGTACAATGCTGGTGTGCTTTGGGATACATGATTCAAAGACTTTCTGCTGAATGTGAGAGAGATGATGGATTTGACACTGGAGTGTCAGGAGGGAAAGGATCATGGGCTAAGCTCAGATGGATGGAGATATTTATTCTGATGCTTGAAACTGAGCTCTGTTTAGCTTACAGTTCAGGTTTCACAACACCAAAATCTTCTGAAAACAGAGCAGGCAGAAATCTGACTTGGGTGATTAAGTCCTAAAATTTCAATTTAATAAAGTTTCTAGACAAAAATAAGTACAACCCAAATGAAAAACTTCTGGCTGTAACTGAAACCAAGAATTCAAACGTGTCACTGCCCTGCAAACTGAGCGGCCAGAGCTGAGCCCTGGTGGACCCCCCCGAGGCAGCAGTGATGATCTGCACTTGCATTTATTGAAGACACCGTAAATCCAGTCTGTCTACAGGAATATTGTACGGAGCTCAATAGATCAGATTAGCCCTTACTGTCTTCAAAGCAGATTTACTAGGGGACTAATGGGTTTTTAGCCCTTCCATCTCACTCAGTGACACTTGCCCATGCAGTATATATGGGGTTTCTGGATAAATGCCATGTCAGTCAGAGATGTAACTGTTATGCAGAGGATGTGGACTTCTACAAAAGGCTTGGTTTTCCCATGTCTCTGCAGGCGTGCTACAGAGATCAACCAACAACACATGTAAAAGGTATCCTTATTATTACTGGTTGCTGTCCATGAATCCAGATTTCAGTCTTTTGGGGAGCTGTGCAGCATCTCTCCTGAGAAGCCAAATCTCTTCAGACATGCCCTTTAATTTTCTCATTCAGTACACAGGGAAATCAAATGCAAAATAGGCACGGATTTCTACCTACACAGGCTTGCAGCCTCAGGTATGTAATAATTGAAATTTCTAAAGTTCACATTAAGAAAGACACAGACATGTACGCTAGACAAAGTCAAAGAGCCACTAACTCTAAAAGAAGATCTGTTTGGGAAGGGGGCAAATCCTGTAAGAAGAATTTTGCAGGCCATCTGCCCCAAAAGACAGAGAGGCAGTATCTCCCTGCTCTTCGCTCTACTACACGATCACCCTGGCAACATCAGCACTCTAGAGAGATGCACTAAAATTGCTCAAGAGAATGGATTTTTTTTCAGTGGTTTAGGTAGTTTAGAATCTTAACTACGAATTCACTTCAGCTCTGCAAGCTGAGATGAAAGGTGCAAAAAGCTTTAATCCAAATATAAAAGTCCCATAGGAAATTTCTCTGTCGCCAGGAAAGTACTTGCTGGCAGAGGTGGTTCATAAAGGCTGCAGGACTGTAGCTCCCATGGCCCTGGCACAAGGCCGTCCTTGAATGGCTCTGGAGACTTTTGGGACAGCTTTTCACTGAACGATTTGAAGTCTGCCACTCTTCTCATCTTTCTGTGTCCATTATTTTTTGATCCCTACTTTCTACACTATGTGTGGAGCAATGCCGATCAAGTGATAGTGTCTTCTTTTCCAAAGGGGTAACCTTTGGGAGTCTTTCTGGGTCTTTAATAACCTTTACCATTACCAGAACAGCATAAAGAAGGCTTTTCGGTACAGGCTACTGACCTATTTTTGATATTTATTTCTACAGAATGACCTTTTCTTTGGCTTGAAATTTTACACTGCTTATTCCAACTGCTGTCTAAGTATTGTGCTAGAGCTGGAAAGAAAAAAATGGAGGGTGATAATATAAATGAAGACCTGGCACCTCTAATTTTAACAAGGCAAAAAGAGCTCATTTCTCAGTCCTCTCTCTTGCAAAAAAAAAAAAAGCTATCTACCTGCTCTTCTCAATCCACTGCTGTGGACAATCATTTAAATGTCACGCTTGGTCCTATCTCTGCAATAGATACAAGATCACTTTTGTTGAATTTATCAGTAGATCTCACATTATTTATGAATGTGGGTTTTTTCATAACCACTGTTTAAAGAAACAGCAGAACTCTCCAAACGTGCATGCTCAATGTTTTGAAGTCAGAAATATATCTTTTCAGGAAGAGTTTTACCTGACCATATTTGAGGTTAGTCCAGTCCTCCTCTTTATAATGCCACTATATTCTTGAAAGGCTTATATATCCCTGCAATTCTTTTACATTTTCCCTTGTGATTTAACTTTCATACAGACTGTTATTTTCTCAAGTTTGCTTTTTTATTTTCACAAAGGATTCAGAAATAAACCCTGTCCAAAGCCCCTACATGAAAATTATTGAAAGGGCAACCAAAATTGACCCCCATTACATTTACTTCTGTGGTTCTTCTGTGCGCAAAGAAGCAATACTTGGGTATTAATTTTTCTCTATTTAATAGCAACTGCAGCACATCGAGAGACTACACCTGCCTGCAAAAAATAATGATTAAACATCAAAATACGTAACAAAACAGCGTATTTAAGCAATTTGTCCATTGTTTACAGAACAACATGAGAGAAGCGATGAAATAATTCATTGCTGTCTTATCTCTGTTTCTTTTAACTTTTCCTAAGGTATATCTTTACCCTGTGGAATAGGCTATTGTAAGGCGTGTACTTCACATAAGGCCTTAAAATTGGAAGCTCGTTATGAGCAGGCAATTCGGTGATGAATGCTAATGCCAGTCAGTGCTTTCAGCATCAGTCACTTTTCAGCACCTGATTACCCAGCAAGCAGCTTTCTGTATCACAGCGCTTACTGTCTCTCCCGCAGTGACAGTGTCTCAAAATGGCTCCAGTGATTCAGACATGTCTTTTGAGAGACCCTCTCCAGGTCTGATTGCAGCACAGGGACATAAAACTACAAAATAATCCCTCTACTTAATTTAAGCTGCCAAAACTCTGACTCAAGTCAAAGGGGAGGTTGTCTTAGAAAGTTATACGTGCACTGGCTGCCTATGAACTATGGCTACATTACCCTGTATTTCCTGTTCAATTCAACTGCACCAGTCTGGTATAAAACAGGGCAAAAGGAGGCAATGATCCATCAGAGCATTTTAGCACTTCCTCAGTTTGCAGTCCCTGTGCTGTTCCACTGAAGTTAATGTTTCTCTTCTCTGTATTTGGACTTATAGGTATGCAGTTTCTTGGTTTGTTTCTTGGTTGTCCTTATCTTGAGTTTAAAGAGTTTTGCCACCTCCTTCAATGTTCCTGTAAATTGACAGAGAATTTTAACATATAGTCATAAAATCCATAAAATTTCTGAATACAAAGACAAAGCAAAGAATATACAGGGACCTTGATTTCGATAGAATGGCTGCATCCTCTCTTAAGGAAATAACTCTGACATTTTTTTCTCCTCCCAGTGACCATTCTAACTAATTTTTACATTGCTTTTCTTTTTCAGTCTACTAAATCACAATTAGCTATGTAGCCTGATGTAATGTCTCTGTAATGCTCTGAGACAAGTGCTGGTGTGTTAGTTACAAAGATGAGAGTGTGTAGGCAAGCACTCATTAACGTTAACTAA
Organism: Limosa lapponica baueri; assembly: GCA_002844005.1. NCBI lineage: Eukaryota > Metazoa > Chordata > Aves > Charadriiformes > Scolopacidae > Limosa > Limosa lapponica. The sequence continues at coordinate 6,993 of KZ507853.1, read as the reverse complement.
TGAATCCTCTAACAAAGTCACACACAATTGAGATGAGTGCAAGTTACTGAAGCCTTGAGGCTTATTCACTGATACGGTGGGCTTTCAGGGAAGGCTTTTTTTGTTTGTTTGCTTTTGTTTTGATTGAGTGAAACTATTCGCTGCCTTCCTTGCTTTGTAAGAGGCAACAGTTCCTGAGTACATTTCTAAACTGAGCTGTGGTTTATGGGAGACCTTACTTTTATGTGGAACAGCCAGATTTGCCTGGGAGTGATCTGAAATGCAGTCTCACTGTGCTGTAGCAGTAATAAAACAATGTGAGCCTGCAGAGATATACAGGTGTACTTTGCTGAATATATGAGTGACTTCATAGCACCACTGAAAGCCCCTAAAAGCTAAATGAAGTAGGTCTTTGTACTTTGAAAAACAATCAGTCCCTTGAAGACCTCAGGGAAAGCACAGGTGAGCTTTGGTTTCTGCAGAGGTTGGGAAATACAATAGGTTTCAGGGAGTGAAAGTGCTGTGGAAAGCTGGCATGAGCCACTCTCTTGTCTTGTGAAGACTGTTTCCCCTTCATTTCATAGTTTCCCTGTAGCTATAGGGAGCTCTTCTCATTGTTTATTTAGGGATCATTTTTTTCTTTAGATGCAGTGATCCTTTCTACCTTACCACTTGAGAAATGGCCTCTACAAGGGGAGGACTGTGGCTATTTAATTTTTGCATTCTTCATTACATGCTGTATTCCTTTCAGAAATCAGTGGGTCAGGGATGAAGAGAGGAAACAGCATCTTTTTTCAAAAGCTGCTCAGCAAACTCAGGGAAAGAAGCTTCAAGAGAGGAGAGGGAAAGCTGGAATCTGGAATCCGCACACTTTGCTGCAGCTTAGAAAGTTGTGGAGAGTCAAAATCTAATCCTAGAATCAACAAGCAGCTTGCAAAGACTGTCACAGCCATATACTACTAGATTACAAATCCACCTTATTTCCATTTCCTCTTACTTTCTTGTTTTGAGTTTCCCTTATTTAAAGAGTTTGAGATTTCATTCTAAGCAGATCTTTTTCAGATCTCTGCTTGAATTTGTCTCCCAGGGCTATACAGACCTGGCCAAACATGCCAGGGGACAAAGCATTTCCAGGGAATGCTGTCCTGGCCACAAATGAAGAGGAAAGCTGAGAATGGGTCATAACATCAATCATTTCAAAAGGAGCAAAAGTGAGAGGTTGTATAGAGTAGGATTTGGTCACAAGAGAGCTGGATACAATTTCCAACTTCACCATGTGGAAATTCACTTAATCCATCTCACAGTCTATGCCTACACCTATACACTGGGGATGTATGCTCTACTTGGACTTTTTTGTTACTAACATGAATAATGTTGTTAATTTATTGATTGATACTCTTTAGAAGCACTGAGAAGAGGGGGTTAACTGTTTGAAATCTTTTCAGATATCCAATCTCCCTTCCCCTCCAGCTTCAGTTGGAAGCCATGGAGTTAGCAGATGTCATCTCCAAGGTGTGGTGAATTCTCCCTGCGTAACTTCTCCTCAACACAACTGCAGGAAAGAGCAGGTTTCCCACCAAGCACACAAGGACTTGTGTAAGGAGAGGATGCGTCTTCCTCTTTCTGTCTTATTACATCATAGCTACACACCAAAAATAACATATTTTTCCGGCCAAAATAGTCTTGCTCTTCTTTCAGGCATAGGATAGCAATACCCGTTTTGACTGTTGACGAGTAAGAACACTGGCAAGCACTGAGGGAACAAGGAGAAGCTTACAGAGTGCATATTATTCACAAAATGAGCTACCTTCAGAAAGCTGTCTGACAGTACTAGCCAATGTGTGTATACAATAATTAGGAAAAAACATTGCCAGTATACATTGAGTAACCTACTAAGTTAACCACATACCACTTTATATTATACTATATATTTTATATACCACATATATATTTATAATTTGCTTGATTTTAGCCATCATCCTCTTGTTTTATAAGCCAACAGAACTGGAACATAATGTGGAAGTTGCAAAAGGGCCAAAGAAAAACTGAATACCAACCGCCTAGCAGTTTCAGTTTGGGGGATAACAAAAAGGCTCCTGGGGAGGACACACCTCCCTAGGCTAGCAGAGAGCTCCGCTTACTGGCAGATGCAGCCTCTGAGTTATCACTTCCCACTTAATTACCGAGCCAAAAGTAAGCAGTGAGGAATAGATTACCCAGTCGATCAACCCAGAATAAAAGAATTACATTGCTTAAAAGTACCTGGTGACAGCTCACATCCTTTCAAATACACTTCCTGGTTTGAAAGGAAACTTCTACCATGAACAAGTACATGGACAAAATGTAAAGTGGCACATAGGCAAAGTGGTGAAGCAGAGTGAAGAATGATACAAAACCCACTGGAGTCTTTCCTTTGCCACCAGTAGTTCTTGGCTCAGCTCCAATGAGAAAGTAGGGGTGAGGATTTGACAATACCAGTACTTTCTGTGAACTCCAGATTACTATAGTCTGGTATATTGACATTTTGTGGTCAGAAAATTAATCTGGTATAATCTGCCTATGTTTTGGCATATTGTAGTGCACAATATATGCAAGTTACAGATTTTTTCCAAGGCAGCATAATGCCACATAAAAATATGCTGCTCTTTGTAAATTGTTTTGTAAATTACCTTTATGACTATTCTCTCACATCTTTATCTTTCATTATAACATTATTCTTTTCACCTTTATAGCAAAGTTGAATATGGCCAGTAATTTTACCCACCACTTCTTCAAAAGCACTTCATCAGTGTTCGCTCATGTGGATGAAATTACATTTCATGGTGTACAACAGGATATTTTGCATGTAATGAATGATCAAAACCTATTTTGCTTTATGGCAGAAGTAAATATAAAAGTATACCACCCTTCACATTCATTTCATTAAAAAATTAAAATTGATTTTCAAATACCTGGGAGAATCCTGTGGAATAACACAGTGATAGAGGACTATAACACTTTGCTAGGAAGGAGATAAGAATGATAAATGTTCAGAACAACGACCAGAGGATGAACCAAAAATATTTTAAAGGACATTAATCATAAACTATTTACATACCATCAACTCAGATTACACAAAGTGCCTACATAACTGGCAGCAAAGGTAATTCAATGAATTTTACCAAGATCACTATGAAAACATTCTGATTTTTTCAATTAGCTGTTGAAATTGATTTGGCTTTTTTTGTGGCAAGGTTTTTCAACAATCAATGAAGGACAGATTGTGACATATTACTAGTACTTCATACAGGGTATTGACAGTCTGCTGTGTCACAGGGACTGCTGATAAACTGGCATTATCTCCCTCTTTTAAGTCAATGCATATGCCTCAATAAGCAGACTGTCCTGAATGAGCCCATTGGAATAGCAGTGCTCTCAGGCCCGGGAAGCATCTAATGTGGAAAATTTATTGTAGACAGTGTTCAACAGGCATGAACTTAATCATGACTTAAGTGCTCTCTTTAATGTGGGCTTTCATTGTTTTTATCCCAGAAACATTGTGTGGAGTCCAGAAAGCTCTGTTCTTTCCCTTGCTGTGTTGGGTACTGTTCCTTTCCATTCAACCTCCTCACACTTTGGCTAATTGTGTGCAGTTTTCCACCACCTTGATGGTCTGTCTTGTCTTTTATAGGTATTTAAGTTTTGACTTTTCACACATACTTAGGAGCAACGCCACTATACTTGAGATCAGAATCAGGCCCACACAAGCATTTGCCTAAAATACACACAGATGGGAGGGTAATAGTATCCCTTTTGTCCGTCCTGTTTAATTACCTCCTTGGCAATACTACTACAAATGGAACCCTATCTTTCTGGCGCATCGATTAACATCTGATATAAAACACTCACTTTCTAAAAAAAAAAAATCTTCAAGGAAATACTCATATAGTAATTAATTTAAGACTCTGAATTAATGTATACGGAAACTCCTGCTGCATTACTCGTTCTAAGCATGAACTGGTTTAAGGGAGAGAAAGCACAATAATTATGCAGCTTTCACCATCCAACAGAAGAATGCTGGCAAGATACTAAGCAACAACATGAGACAGATAAGCTTCCTTTATTTGTAGACAGAGAATTGAGAGACGAGTTCTTTTTCTCTACCAAATATTACTCAAATGGCCTCTAGAGGGATCCAGGTTATTGTTTTTCTGCTGAAATCTCTAAAGCTTTTTCTTTTTTTTTTTTTTTCTTGCTATTACTTTTTAACAAGTGAATCATTCACCTAGAAATAATGATGCAAACATTTTACATTAATGGGTGGTTTAACTAGAGGGTTCATGACCAGGAGCAAGCTTTTTGAAAATCCAGGATTCACAAAATCTGGAGGGCAAGGTTCAGATTCAGTGGAAGTTCAGTCTCAAACAAATCAGCTCTCAGCTCTTATCAGATTGAATAAAACAATACAAACCTGAAGCAGTGCTTAGACATTTAGCTGTATATCTGAAACTCAGCTGAACTGGTGAGTCTGCACAATTAGGGTAGGAATGTGGTAAGAATTAGGCTCATGTTTCTGGGGAATGAGTCAGTATTTCCAGTTTCAGCTGCTAGAATAGTCACAAAAAAAGTATATTGCTTCTAAGTTATTGTCTCTAGCTTGGGCTTTGTTTGCCTGAGTTATTTCACCTAGTTTGAATTTTTACAGCTATGTTTTTAATAAAGTAGATATATACTTAGGAGTTCCAAGTTAAACAAAGAGCAAAACTTTCACTCTACGGTGTCTATATTGTATACATTTTATGTTCTGGTTGGACCAAAAAATGGATATGACAAGTCGCTTTAAGCCAGCTTCAAAATTCAATCTAATAAGCTTTTTACTGAATGTGCACTTCACATGCAATCACAGGTAAGTAAAGCAGATGTAATGACTGTAGACGTGGAAATGCCTGTGTGTACAGGTGTGATAGTAAGTCCTAGACATTCTCCCACTCTGTTTGCAGCTACATTTTCGAGTTCATATTCTGCAAAAAAAAAAAAAGAGCGTTTTCAGGGACCCTCAGGTGCCCTTGAAAACATCATACAAAGATACTCAGCTAACGTCCTATTCTTTTATTTGGCAGAAATGTGGTTTGCCTTATGCAAACCAAGATGGAGAGTGAAAGGGATAACAAAACTGTTATGTCAAGACCTCCTTGGTCCACACCCTGCAATGGGAAAAGCAGGTCACAACCCTGCCATTAGAGGTGATTTGCTGAAACTGGGCCCTGCAACAGACTCCATTACAGTCTGCAAATTACAACACAATACAAAGCCAGTCCAAAACCAATTTGATCCATTGAATTTAGATTTTCATTCAATTGTATTCCTTCTGCTAGAGTACTAATAGATGTCTTGATAGCATATCAAGATGGAACAACAGTTCTGTGGTACAGGCATTTGGCTAGCGTACAGGAGGTGTCCTTCATACAACGCTGAACACAGCACCAGATCCACAAAGATATTTACTGTTTCTGATGTGCCTTCTTATGGCCTATAAAGGTCAAACAAATCACCTTTTCCCTGACAACAATTTTGTGAAGATAATTCGTTATCTGGAAGAGCTTAGCTAAGTGACTAGACCACAAACTCTGGTAGAAAAACTCAACAAATTAAACCAAACTTTAGATAAGAAAGAAAGTAATGATTCTCCTCCAGTGAAACCAATGAGAGCTCCTGTCTCCAACTCAAAGGAATGTTGTGCAGTTAAAATCTCCTGCTGATGATTTTTGGTTTTAAATTTTAGTTTGCAATGAAAAGAAGAAACATTTAATTAAAAATGCCAGTATAAACCAGGCAAAGTTGCCTTATGCTTTATTGTGTGTTTTGTATAATATTTGAAAAGCTGCAGAGTTAAACATTTAAGCTCCTTCCTGAGGGTAAAATAACAAACCAAACAACCATAAATTGGAGACTAAACAAACATTTCTCATTCTATCCAAGTGTGATGCTAGCTGAATTACTTTATTATACCTTCTATCATTTAATAATCTGCTTAATGAGGTTATCCAGTGAGACTCTTCTCACAAGTCAGGGCTACTTGTCCAAAAAAGAGAAAAGAATAGTGAAGGGAAGGAATCCTCAGACGTTAAAAGGATAATTTTCGCATTGAAAGTAAGAGCATACCATTCACAGAACAACACCGAGTATTTTGCACATGCTTTACCACTGGTACGGTGGTTTACCTTACAGTAGGACTTGGAAACTTCAGTCATGGTGGGTCTCTGCTCTGTTCAGTTCAGAGCTCTTGAAGATCACTGTAGCCAGTTATATTTTATCAGCTTCAGCGGTCTGTATCTCAGGCCCCACGCATGGCCAAAGATGCTGGATTTCTGTCATTACAGGCTACCACAAATCAACCTGGCTGGAGGAAAAAAGAGCATATCAGATTACTCCTATTTAGGAAAAAAACCCCAAACCTTAAAGGTAGAGACCATGCTAACTTAGTAAGAGTTGCAATCAGAATGGCAGCCTTGGCACTTTCCAGTGAATTTCAGCCAAGAGTAGGTGTGATTCTGGAAGAACTGTATGGGAAGTGAATTCAAAGAATTTACCTAACCCTGTTATTTGGGTCAGGTGTGAATGACAATGTGACTGATTATTTTTCCATTGCATAGAAGAAAAACCACCTTTTCCTCCCCTAAAGCACAGCATACCTTTGAGAAGGTACACTAAATCTCTGTCTTCTACCTGGCTATCTGTTTTCATAAAATTTGTAGTAATGACTTGCACCAATATCTGAGAGACTTCAGTTTAAACCAACCAATCAGATCAAAAGTAGGGGAACATAGACAAACATTCATACACTGATGGACAGACTGAGGGACAAGAAGTAAGAGAGGAATCTTGTTAGCATCAATACTGCTCAACAATGGCTCATCTCAGAACAAAACCCAGCCAAATTTCTTTGCTTATATTTCACTGAATTTCACTGAATTTTTTTTTAGAGTTGGAAGGGACCATATAGATCATCTAGTCCAACTCCCCTGCTGAAGCAGG
>KZ507851.1:31754-67499 GCA_002844005.1 Limosa lapponica baueri | reverse complement strand
AAGTAATGAGGTGCAGCTGAGGCTTCCATAGGTGCACAGGGTTTCACAATATAAAACAGAGGAGCAGAAGGAGAAAAGATTGCTTTGTTAGAACTATCAATCAGCCTGGTTTTGCAGGTAAGTGCTGCATTAGTCTTGTTAGTTCTAAAGGTGCGTTGTGAAAAATGTTCACTAGTCCTGTGGTACATTTCCTTCTTTGTTTTTTTATGACTTTCTAGTAATCATGGGTCCCACAACTTGAGGTTAGAAATGCTGATAGACAATAGCTGACATGTTTTCTTGGGGTAGACTGGGGTGGTTATGAGGAAGAACCTTATTAGGGGGGTGTATTCAAGCAGAAACCTGGTCCCAGAAAAGCATCCCAGCTCTGTGTGCTAACCTGCTGTGCTAAATGTGTGAAACATGAGCTCATGTGGGCAGGTATAACATTAATTTTTGAAGCTGAATTAATTGTGATAATTGTCAGTGCAAAGTCATCCTGCAAAGAGTGAGAGAAGTTTGTAGCTGCAGTCCTTGATGTTTTTGGAAAAGTCAGGGAGTGAAGGTGCCATTCTACTCTGAGGAAGGTGTACCAGAGTAGTGTTGGTTGGAAGAAGGTGCTGTATTTTCCAGTTGTCTCCAGCAAACCCAGCAGCCAGTGGGACTCTGAGCATTGTGGTTACACTGGAAGCGATCTCACCCAAGCTAGCAAGTGTACGAGGTGACTTTATAAACATTTTCAGCTCTGCTATGTCTTAGTTCCTGTCTTAGATGCAGCAACTTGCACCCTGCATATCAGCTGTCATCCCCTCCCTGATACAACACTGTCTCTGTGGCTGTCCTCTAACAGGTGTCCAAATCAGCCCCTCAGACAACTTTACCCTTTTCAGATATGCTGCAAGCCTGTGATGAAAATGGTAGGCACATGCAATGCCTGAGCAACGAGACAGTGTGAATTTTTCAATAATGTTTGTGTTGGTAATGTATTTAGTTTGCTAACAGCAACAAGTTTAGTTTGTAAGAGTTGGAAGCTGCATTTTTTTATTCTTTTGTTGGTCTTCCCTTCTCTACTTTTATGTGTTACTCGTTTCCTTTGCAACAAAACAGGACTCGTCTTCAAGACCACAAGAACAACAAGTATTAGCTTTGAGGTGCTTCAATTTACTACATCAAATTGCAGTTAAAGCTATTTTTAACACTGCCAAAAACCCTGGTCAGTTGAGGAGAAAGGAGGAGAGGGGTTGTTGCTATGAGATTTTTTTACAGCTGGAGCAAAAGGAAATACCAGGAGCTATTAGAAAGAAATCCGTACTTAATACCCGGTGGTGTCAAATGATTTTACTTTTTTTTATATGTCTGTGAAAGCATGTTTAAAAGATTTTAAATAGTGGTTATTATAGTAGGAGTCGGCGTCAATACTTAACAGGAAACCCCTTGATCACATATTGGTGTTTAATGGTGTGATAGTACAAAGGCTTTTATTAATACTTGTTCCTATGCTTGGCTTGAGACACCACTTGCCACCCCTCCAGGCATCCCCATTAATGAGGGAGAGAACCTTCTGGCTTGTTAAAAATACGTCCTTTTAAGAGAATGGAAAAAGACAGGATATTTCTAAAGCATGGGAAGAAGCATCTTGAAGGATGCTAAAGCAGAAATAATGGGTTAGGGCCAGCAGAGAAGACCAGAGCCGACAGAAGGGTAGGGCTAGAAAGGAGTCTAAAAGATCATCTGGTCAACACCTCTACTACAAATTATAATTAGCTGTATCTAGGTCTAGACCATCCCAGGAGTTAAGTTCCTGTTCCTGAAGACTCCTGCTGGTGGCATAATTCATAAAGCCTGTGCTAGAGTTTAATTTTCTTGTAAGTCATCTGACCTGATACTGAGCTGTGCTGAAAATACAGCATGCACCTGGGAGCATCACGCAAAAGAAACTACTCTGTTCTTTGAGTACTATCAGTGGAAGGGTTTTGCCCAGAACAGGGGACCTTGAAGTCTCTGCTGCCTGAGGAGAGAGACTCATACCAAATCTTGTGTAGAGCTGGTAGCAACACAAAAGAGTTGTTATGAGAGAGGTACAATTGAAGTGCAATTTGCACTTAATAAGAAACATAATTCCTAGAGCAGCTTAAGACAGAGCAGGTAGATGTATCATGTGGAGGGACTTTGTAAGCAAACAGGATCAAGGGACAGAGTCACCTACTGGTGAAGATTACAGTAAGAAGGAGGAGGTGCTCCTTGGCTGGGCAATGAAAACAGAAGCTGACAGTTGTGCTCTTCTGTGTCAATGGCAGTCTCTAAATCCCTAGAGCTTCCTGCATGTACACATGTGGGCATGAAGGCGTGCTCTCCACCTTCCGTACTGAGCCTATCCCTATCAAATATTCATCAGAGGAAGATTTTCATCTGTACATTTTGCATTATTCAGGCTTAGAAATATTTCAGTGACTTTCATGTTGCCTACAGGATTTAGATACCAGGGATAAAACAGAAGCCTCTTTAATTTTCTACATTTAGGAATTCTGCTTCATTAAAATTCTTTTGAAGATTAGTCTTAATGATAGATCTTTAATTTCAAGTCTTTCTCCCAGGAAAAATAAGCTTGCAACTGAAAACAAATGAAGCCACTCCAGAGAAATCTCTGCAATTTGACCATCAGCCATGGATGGATAATGTAGGTAGCTGTATTTCTTTTCAACATTTGCCTTACCCCAAAGGGCCTGCATTTAACTGCAGTGTGTAATAGATTGCTGCTGCTTCCACATAGTCTTCCAGGATAAAAATATGAGAGTATTCTCCTTGGAGTAATTCTTTGAGACACTATAACAAGACAGACCATATTGAGCCAGTTCGAACTGAGTTTTTAAACTGTGAGTATTCAGTACTTGTTTTCACATCAAAATTTTGGTTTGAGATGTTACAGTGCCTGATTTTTCAAAGGTTGCAAAGCACCTGACTTGCTGCTTAAAGAGACCAAGGATGCTTCCTATCCTCTGAAAAGCTACCACAAAACTTGGATTTAGGGGCAGACAACAGATGGCCCCAAACTTACTGAGAACGTGATTGGTACTATTACTTATAAAGGAGCATACAGAGTTCCTGAAGAGGTTAACTCACCTGTCATCCTTGATTACTCATTAGCAAACAAACCAGGATGTTTGACATGAAGAGAAGCAGTTACAGCATCCATGTATACAAGCAGCTCAGACCAACTGTTACCTCTCTTGTGCTCTCCTTTGTGGCACAAAGAACAAGAGGCACCAACGTAGTCAGAACAGTATCTCTGGGTGGGTGATGTACGGACTTGTGCACAGCTTCCTCTGTACTGAATCTGGCAGAGCAAGACTATTAGGGCTGCCAGTGCCTTGTTACCTAAAATACCAAATGAGAGAAGCAGCCTCTGCTCTGAATGCAGCCTGGGCAGGTGGGTTCCACAGGACATAGCAGGCTTTGGCTGGGACTGGTGCTTGACATACTCCTTTTCAGATGTTTTTTGCAAACATTCACCATTTCTGGCTTCTATAGGGGCGGGGGGAACGAAGCACATAATTCTCTAATAGGAAACAGATGGATAATTACATTATGTTATTTTGAAAGATCACTTGCTATGAGGAATCCCACCTGGGAAAGGCAGGCAGGCTGGCTTGGCAAACTGGCTTTGCAGACTGCTCTGAGGAACTCCTGGGTTGTTTCCTTAGTTCTTAGCAAAAAATTTTTCCAACTTCATCTGCTTATGTTGGAGTCTGCTGTGATTGTATCCCGCTGGTTTTGCATTAGCAAATCTTACTTCAGTTTAGCAAATGAATTAAAAAAGTATAAGCTAGTCAAGTGCCTTTAACATTGTGTAGTTAGAGCAAGTTGAATGTTTTGACCTGAAGAAAATGAAAACTATTAGAGCAATGTTTATTTTAAACCACAAGAAAAAGACAGCAGCTTAGTTGACTAAACTACAAATCTTCAAATCTTGCAGACGAGCACCAGAGAGTCGAAGAGCTGCTGAGCTTCAGCAGCTGTCATGAAGTCTCTCCTTATGATGTGCCTACCCTATGTGTATATTTGTTTGGGAGCTGGCATTGTGGATATATGTATATATGTAGGAAGAGTTTGTCCAGATTCTTTTGTTTCCATTTTCTTTAACTGTTTATGTGGTAGCTTTTCTGGTACAAAGATCTTAGCAAGGAAGAGGAGTTAAATTCTCATAGTTGGAGGATAACAAACAAATCTTGGGCACACTGTGGAGGTCTCATTTTTGAGCAACATTTCATGTTGCTGTACTGAGTGCTGAAACTAACCTCAAGGCACCTGATGTGGTAATGTCCAAAAGTTGCTAACGCTTCTGCATGCGAAGGGGCTCCTGCAATGGAAAAGTTACAAAAGCCTTCGTCTCTCTTGGTTTATGCTAACTGGAGGTGGGGAACAGCAAAGAGCTGCTTCTTACACCACGTGCCAGTTAGTAACTAGAAATAGTTCGGCCTAGAATGTTTTGCCAACCTCCCAAGAAATGGCTTAGAAGCTATAGACTTCAAAAACCATGGTTAGATGACTGATATAAAAATACTTCAGGCAGGCCTCATCTTGCTGACCTTCAGTTGCATACAATAGAGATGTGTACATCCATTTTAGAGTCTGCAGAAGCAGCAGGATGCCTGCAGCAAAAGATGCTGAGGAGCTGGATGTGTCCTACAGGAGAAAACAGCACCCTCTGCTACAGTCTGTTCCTCTCCGTGGGCTGTAACAGACACACAATCAGTTAGAATGTAGATGCCCAGAGTACAGATAACAACACTTGGGACTGGTGGATTCCAGCCCTTGCAGTGGAACTGGGAGCATCCCAGTAACACTGGCTTGTGGGGGAGAGGTGTGACGACAACGAAGCAGCTTTCTGTGGTTTCATTCCTATTAGGGCTTTCATGAAAGGACTTCAGTATGCTTTACACTGAGATGGAAAGAGACTGTTGTTAATTAAATAATTAGCTGTTTAAAATGTATTTATTAGGGCTTAGCAGCCAGGCCACAGATATGCATCAATTACAGAGCCACAATATCTGCAATAAATGTTTTTCACCCCATAATCAAATATGGCTTAATTAGGCAATGCTGGGAGAACAGTCATAATAAATAGAGTGGGTAGGACTTGCCTTTATAATTGAGATTTAATCAGCGAACTCTTGTATGTTCATTGAATAATTGATTATTCTACACATTTATCAAGGATTAAAAACTCAGTGGCAGATATGCAAATCCCCTTGTATTAAATACATCTGAAATTCTCAAATGCCATTTAATGCATATTAACATTCTGATTAAATCTAAATGACATACCCATTGTAGGTCTCGCTTCTGCACTAGGCTATGTTATTGCTATTTATCACCTTTTTTTTTTTTCCCCAAGCTAAACTGCTTGTGTGCCTGTTGCTTTGTGAGTAGTTGTAGGAGATGGACAGAAATAGGCCAAGGGGAAGTGAAATGAAGGTGGCGTCTTCTGCACTCCTGGAATGAGTGAATTATCCTGGATAGGATAGCAGGAAATATTTTTACACTGGCTGCTAGTGAGCAGACTAAACCAAATGAAGCTGCCAAGAAGATGCAGTAACTCTCCCTGAAGGGAGAGTTGATGCTATGTGTGACAGAACAAACATGTAGCAATGTCTGTGGACAACAGGAAAATAAAAAAAACCCCAAACCAACCAGTGAAACCCACGGGCCTTGATGATCGTGTGAGATGTGGATGAAGTGTGAGATGAGTGTCAGTGTTATTGAAGAACCAGCACAAGGTGTGTCCCGCTGGCTGGTAGGGGTTGTTTCTGGAGGGACACCACCCTCCTGCAAAGCCCATGATAAGCAGCCCTGGGCCTGTGGAGGGGCAAGGCTTTCTCAATGGCAAACAGGTTTACCTTGAACAAGTCATGCTTGCAGGCAGCCCTTCTGCTAAGGGTTAAGGACGGAGTAAGAACTGGAAGGAACATGAAGCTGTGGTAATGGAGGACAGCTCATGTCTGAAGTTAGAGCTGAGTGGCAGATTAACATGCCAATTAAAAGTGAAAGCACAACTTAAACCAAGAGTAGCTCGAAGGACTGCACCTCTGCAAACCCCCTCTGTGTTTATGGCTTGTGCAGCTCGGACCCTGTCACATGCGGTGCTGCCGGCACAGAAAGTGCCTTGGGTTCCGGGAAGGAAAGCACAGAAATGTTGCCGGTGGGAGACAGACCAGGTTAATGAATTTTAGTAACAATTTAACCATTAGTAGCAGAGCACTGGGAACAACAGAGCTGTTAGTATTTAGTGCCTCTGCACTGATCTTTTCCCGCATTAGTGATTCATGCTGGCTGGCCTGGTGGCAGGAGCGAATGTCAACCCTGAAGACCCCTGCTAGTATACAAGGTTAATTACTTTCCATGTTATTTGACTTACATTTTTGTGGAATCGGTGATTTTTACCTTTTATAACTTGTAGACTCCTAAACGTTTTTCAAGCGAGGCTGAGGCTCTCAATTTGCGATTTTATAGCAGGTAACAGTACTGTACATTCCTTCGCCAGCTTTTGCAGGTGCTCTGGAGGGCAGGTCCTCTACCCCTCCCCTCTAAACACCTTGTCCACAGGCTGAAGACGACTTCTCTAAATTCAAGAGTAAGAAACCAAGCAGCCACTCTGCAGTTTTTGCTATGTGGATGGCTTGCTTTATTTTACACTTTTAGAAGCTTTTCTTGCTAGCTTCAACTTGGACACAAGAGGGTGATATTTCCTCAGGAATTTGTCTACCGCTGTGTTGTAGGGTGATTAGGCTTAGAGTGGAATGTGCTCTAGAGAGAAAACAACCATGTTTTGTTTTCTTCTAACCTGGTAGGGTTTAGCCTTGCTCCTGCTTGACCCTGGTTCGATGCTGGAGGTCCCTCTGGAGCGGCATGGACACTAGGACACGCTGCCTCTGAGCTACTGCTCATCTCTGAGCAGACCTTCTGCCTGGGAAACTGCAGAACCGTTTAATCTGACTAACAGCAATTATTCTAGAGTTTCCTCACATGACCAAAACCCTTGTGAGGGCCCCTTCCCTTATGTATTTTCAGAGGTGAAAGCTATTTCCATGTCTCTGTTGGGTCCTAGTCATTTCCACAGCGTATATATCTGTCATCTGCCGTGCACAAATGCCTGGATTCCCATTGCTGACTGCACCACTTTTAAACACTTGACAAGCGCAGAGCAAAAGAAACTGTTTCTGCCCCAGGCAGGTATTACAGTTCCTGATAGCGTATGGAGCAGTGTTGAGAGAAGAGCTATCTTCAGGATAAGCACATCCTGTTCCTGCACATCAGATCTTGCTTTCCCCAAGCCAGTCTCACTTCCAGCGTGCTAGTTCAGGGGTGTAAATCTTTAGGGGTCATGGGGCAGTGATGGCTCTGCTGCTGAATACCAGCCCATTTGTATCCTTAATTCAGAGAGAGGACATCACCACTCCTTGGGAAGTGATTTACGCTCAGCTTTGGAGGCGTTTGTTAATCCTTTGTGCTGCCATGAAGTATCCAGGAAGTGAATGCCAAACACTGCTGCTCCACTGCCACCCTGGTCTGCCATCCTGTCACCTCCCCGTTCCTGCTTTCAAGCCTTGTTGCACGTCTACTCTGTGCTGGGTCACTGCCGGTGATTCTTCAAGACTGATCTACTTTGGTCTAACAAGTTTAGCTCCATGCTTAGGTTGCCCAGGAGCAGAATAAAAGTCTTTTGAAAATAATTGCCAGATGTTCAGTTACAGACAAGGTTTGGCTCCTTTATAGGTGAACAAATGAAAAGGGTTGTGCTCCTTTAGGAGAAGGTGCCTGACATCAGGGACAGCCATTTGCCTCCAGCCATTTTCTGTCCAATGATGTACCCTAACCAAATCTTTCTTTATAAGCTAAAGACAGTGAAGGAGGCTGAGTTGGAAATGTATTTTTGCTGGGTGCCTTTTTTTTTTTTTTGCCATTTTAAGAACTATATGGTGACAATACCATGTCTCAGACCCTATGCCAGAAAGCGCCCATGACTATGTCTTGTTCAGGGCATTCATCTTGGAGGACAGCAAACAGGACTGCCAAGGGACCTTGGTGTGCCCACAGCATTGGTCTCCTCCGTGCACAATGTTAATGCTCACCCTACTCTGTACAGTCTGTCCGTACAGGCAGACATGGATTTGGGATCATCTCCTTGAGTTGTGATGGGGTTTCTCTGACTCACAGTGGTGTCCTGGACCAGGCAGTCTCTCAACCTCTGGCAGCAGCAGCATGATGAGTCAAATCTCTGAAACTCTGGGCTTTTACAGAGAGTGCTGGATGCCTCACTGGATATGTAATCCCTGAGCCTGGAACCCGCATGAGACAATGCAAAGCAAATTGCTGCAGACTAAATGCAGTCAGGATGTGTTGGAAGTTGGCAGTGTAGCTGGCTGGGGTAGCCAGGAAGGGAGGAGAGAAATGGTCAGCTTTCTCTCTTCATATTGAACTGGATAATGCTTGGGGTCCTTTAAGAGACTTTAACATGGTCTTGAAAGGGAAGAGCTGGAGGAGATTCAGCTACAGAAACTGGATGAAGGCTGAAGGGTCCAATGTGTCTGGGAATTGTGAGAAGGGATAAGCAGCGGCTTCGAGAGAGAGGATGAATTTGGGAGCAGATAATCTTTCACAGCAGTTCAGAACAGGGCTTTGGCACCTCCCTGTAAGTCAGGAGAGATGGACTTCTGCTGTGGTCTGTTCCATGATCCACAGCTCCCCTTTGATCCTTTGTCTGAGTTATGCTACCTATTGGCAGCAATTTCTCTGAGGCACCATTTTTATCCTTCTTAAAAGTACACAACCAAAATAAAGATCAGTTGTCTTGCCTGTTTCACTGTAACTAATTGCTAATGTTATTACAGTGGAAAGAATGCTATAAAATTGAATTAGAGCTTTGTGTTTTAATTGACTTATTTTTGCATTTCACCTGGTTTGCTCAGTGAAATTAGAATGGACTTTGCTTGTTTTTTCTGTTCAGAGTAATTTTCTGGCCCTTTGCCCAGACCAGAAAAGCCCCAAGCTCTCCAGTACTGAATGCTGATTAGAAGTGGGGCCAAACTCTGCTATAAAGCACTCTGCTTTGAATAAGGAGACAGCTGTAATGATGACTGACCTCTACTTTTATTCTCATACAAACTGGAAAATTCGATGTGATGGTGCTTGAAAAATCTTAATCTTTTGTCACTGGGTAGCGCTTGTTATTTTGAGTTGTGATAAAAAGGGAAATTAAGAATTCTTATGAGTATTGTGAAGGCAAATACCCACCTGAACATCTTGGCTCTGCAACACTTAAGAGGAGCATGATGTGTCTGATGGAGTCTAAAGGTTGAAATGGTCTCTTCAGCTGAGCATCCTGCTGGTGGGCAGCGCACCACCAAAACAGCTGCTCCATGAGTCACACTGGTTGTACTTGTCTTTTTTTTCTGTTAAGTGAAGAAAGAGTGTTTCAGCTCAGAACTTGTGCATGAAAGAAACCTGTGTTTGATCACCTTTGGCCTCACCCTGCAGATAGAGAGTTATGTCAATAGATCTTATTTTAGGGCTTCGAAGGTAACATGCAGCTTTTGGAGTGTTGCTCAGGCTGCCTAATAAAGTCTCTGTAAAGATCACTTTGCTTGCTAGGCATTCATCCATTCTGGGAAAAGGCATGCGGGACTCTCCACCCATGGATGGTCAAATTCAGACCATCCACAGGCATGGCAGTTCCTCTGAGTAGAAGGAGAGAGTCGGCAGAACAATCACCCTCTACCTAGTGCAGCAAGGACATGAAAACAGCTGTGTATGCTCAACAGAAAAACCTTAGTGACTGATAGACTTAAAATACCACGGGTCAGCTGGTATAAATCACCTCTTCTAGTGTCACTAGAGCTGTGCAGGTTTCTATCACCTGAGGCTTGAGTTCTGTATTTATTTGCAAAGTTCCCCAAGGTGACCCTGCTTTGGCTCTGCTGCCAACTGACTGAGATTTGTTTCTCAGGTGACTATGGTATGTCAATCATAGGCACATACATTTCCTTCTGCTGGAGTTTGAGGGCACTGTCACCTTCTGTGGCATCAGCTCTTCTGAAGCCTTCCCTGCACCTTTGTGGAGGGAACCTGGGGTGTAGAGGGACTTGTGTGCTGATCAGGTGCTAATGAAACAGGTTTTGTGCTGTGCTGGGAGGCACTAGGCTCAGCAAATGGGCAACCTGGAGTAGGCTGGGTCAAGTGTGCTGTAGGTGAGGTGGTGATAGCACAGAAATTGCAATGTTCCTTATGTTAGAGCTTTCAGTAGGCTATCAGTTGGTTTATCTGTAGCTCTGTGTATCTGCTTGCTGGAACATATTGAGTAACTAGTTATAAATGACAGTCTTTGCTGCTGTTGGCATTTCTGGTGTTGAAACGTTATGCTAGTGCTATTATTTTGCACATGTTGATGCATGTTTGCATATACATATTTTGGTCTCCCTCATACACATAAGTTAAATTTCTGAAGGAGGGACACCTCCTGTGTGTAAATATACAGTGTGCTTAAAATGAATGTGTTTTTACGAGGTTATTTCCTTTTCATAAGTGAACAGGACTGTACTTGCCGACAAATAATTTTACACCTTATTTTCTTGTTTGCAATCTCCCCATGTAGGGTAGAAATATTAAATAGATATCAGGCGTTATGTCTCTAAATGCTGAGGGGTCAAAAAGGCAGCTTTAAACCATTTAAAAAATATAATGATCTGTTCCTATGACTTAAAAAATTTAATTCTGCCTGATGACAAAGGGCACAGCCATGGAACTGAGCTGGAAAAAGCCTGAGAGTTCTCCCAGCATAAAACACACAATGTGAAATCTGCAGCTTCCAACAACCCTTAACTGGCCGTATAAAGCTGCTAAATAATAAGTGCCCCCTTGCCCTTGGTGTTTCTAGGTATTGTACCACCATAAAGCAATTCCAGCTTCAGCCAACTGTTTGGGATATATAATAGATAGATAGTTTACTGATTTCTTTGCTGTTTCAGCTGGCAGTGATCGACCAAATCAGGAAAACCAGGAGGAAAGGGATTGAGATCTTCGTCTCACCAGTGCCCCTTGGGTTTTCTTCCCTTGGGCAAGCACTGATGAGCGTTCCCCATTTTGTTTCTTTACTGATTAAACTAAGAAACCAAACCAAAGGACACAGGAGAAAAGGGTTAAAGGATTAGGAGATGGTCTTTGAACTGCCATGTGGCAAGGTAATGAGGCATGAATTATTAAAATGATTTCAATTATAACTGGCAGCCACACGCACTGCTTTTGCATTGGCTTTCTCTGTAAAAAGACAGGTTTGCAAGTGCTCGTGGTTTCTTGGAAGAGATATGCTCTTCCAGAAATGTTAATTGTATAAACAGTGTAATTTGTCATCGGCCCAGCTGCTTTTGTGGTTAGGTAAGTTGAAGTGTCAATGAAAAGGGCATGGCTCAGCAGCAAGTCAAATTTGCTGCTTGAAAACCTATAGGGATAGGTTACTACCTTGTCGGTGAAAGGACATGGGTATTAGTAGTCTCTAATACTTGTATCGGAGGCACTGGTCATATGTTACTAGCAATAGTTATTAAGAAAAAATACTTTGGCTTTAATGGAAGGAGCAATATGCTTCTACCATGTATTCTTTTGCTCGTATGTAGCTTGAAAGTAGTGGCTCATGAGTTACTCTGAACAGAGATTTGTAGACAGTGAATCAGACTCATTTATCTGCAACCTCTGTAAAGATAGGCATTGCACTGCTAGCTGACTTTCCTGTATTTCTTTGTGATCTAAATGCCTATAGAAATGGAAATATTATCAGGAACAGCTCCATCTAGTGACTGCTAAAAATTTTGTTCAAAAGCCTATATTTCAGGTCAGAATGAACAACCTTAGGTCTGACTCCTTGGGAAAACTCCTGTGGCCTCAAAGCCCAACCAGCACAAGTAACACTGCTGTAGCAATGGATGGTGAGGTTTTCTGGCGAGATTACAATCAGATAAATGGTCCAGAAAGAATGATTTGCCTAACACTTATTTAGGTTTTTTTTTTTCCTACTCATGGATTGGAGGGGGAAGGTTGGGGAAGTAAGGAAGGAAATATGAGCCATTTGAGTCAGATTAGTGAGTAAATACTGAAATGTGAAATATCCTCAAGCTGTATCTCTGAGCAGTTCAGTTACTGTTCCTTTCCACAACTTTTCTCCACACCAAGAAAGTGCAGATCATCAGAATTCAGGTGTGCTCCATTCAGAAAGGTGATGGCTAAAGGCCATTGCCAGGTCAATGCATCTCTAGTTACTTTCTGTACTTTTTAACTTAATAGGGAAAGAAAAATGAAGGCAAAAAAGTAACATTTGTAGTTGACATCAATACACACAGAATGACCTCATTGGAAAAGGAGCAATGTGTGATACTGGCTGCAAAGTTGGGTAGATCAAAGCTCTTAGCCGGTTGTGGATAGTGACTGCGGTGTCCAGCAGGGACGGTGTTAGTGCATCCATCTGCAGGGGAGCGCCTGATCTATGGGCCAGCCACGAGAGGGCAAGGCAGTAACAAAAACCTGAGCGAAAATTAATCCGTCAGGCAGGGAAACAATTGCATGAAGGCAGCTGCTGTGCCAGACTGCCGGGCCTGGGAGGAGAGCGGGGCCGGGGCCAGGCTGGGAGCTTGCTGGGCGAGCAATGAATGGGAAACCTCCGCGGGGTCTGGCTGGTGCCATTGTTCGCAGTCACGGCAGGCAGCGCTCGGCCCTGCTCCTCTCGGAAATATGAGTTATTAAAATGTAACAACAGCAGGAAGGCTTTTGCACTAGGGCTTATACAATATCCCTTTTATAGTTCCTGGTTTTTCCTTCTCCTTGGAGCAGAGCTGTTTTCCTTTGGCCACGGGTGAGATGAGGGTTTGTTCATGCCGCGACCCTGCCAGCGGGTCACCATTTCTCCAGCTACTCTGCAGAGTTTCCCCTCGCAGCCTGCGTGGAAATGGAGGCCAGATCCCCCCTGGGGTTTCTGGATGACAACCGACTTTTTCCGATTCGTTCAGCACAGCCCCATCGCAGGAGCAGCCGAGAGGCGCGGGGGGATGAGGAGGGAGAAAGCATTCCTTGCTGCTACATTCACATAGTTCCTGGCACCAGCCAGCTCAGCAAGCTCCTCCTGAAACCGCTCCAGACTCTGAAATCATTTCTATTAGGAAACCATTCATGCTCTAGCTAGAGCCCTAGCTGACTCTTTAAAGCCCCAAAAAAAGCTGTCAGCGGTCAGGAGCCTCTGATGCTGCCTGGCTTGTTTTGGCAGAGCTGAGGGTCTGGGCTGCAAAGAGACCAGAGTCCTCTGGCGTTCTCGGGCAGTAGTTTCCCAATGCAATTTTGCACTTCCTGCCAGTTTGTACAGAACTGGAATCAAACTGCAGCTCTGTTTTCTTAGTTGCCCCTAATGCTATCCTTATCCCTTTCTTGCACAGCACGACTGTATTTACTCACTTTATCACCAGTTCTGCCATGTCAGGGACTGCCCGCAAAATGTGAGCGTCAGCGCTAAAAAATTGCCACAGTTTAAGCTCATGAAATTTTCAAGACATGCATAAAGTGAAAATACATATTGAGGCTCTGAGGTGCTTCCCCAGCAACAGGATTGGGACTGTCCCTTGTGGGGACTTGGAGGATCCGGGCAGCACAAGCCTCTTGCTCACCATGGCTGACACATGCCCCTCCGCCCACCCTCTCAAGCCTGTTTTTAAGTCCCTCTTTGAGGTGGGTATGTTAGCCCAATCATGCTGCTACCTGCTGAACTGCAGCAGGCTTGTTTCAGTGTTTAAATTACCTCTTTGCTTGTCTCGCTCAAGTGATGATTCATTTTGATTGATCAGCTTTGAGCTGGGCGTGAAGGCAGCCCTGGCTGCTTCATTACTGGCACTGCTGAGCTTTGGATGAAGCTGATTTTTACCTTTTAAAGCCACTGCCTGTTGCAGCTCTCCTGCCTGTTAGGTTTGCTCCTTTCACTGTCAATGGGAAAATCCCCTGGGCCTTTCTGGAGCTTTCTGAAGATATTTATTTCCAGCTAATTTGGAAATCTTGGGCTTCTAGGCTTAGGGCTTGTTCATGTATGAGTTCATTGGAAATGAGTGTATTGGTTTTGAGAGGTTGGTCTGTCCACTGCCTTAAGTCTTGTGCAGGTATTTTAGTTGCCGCTAATTGATGGCAAAATCATCCTTTTAACTTCTGGAGTAAATGGTATAGACAGAAGATAAAGAACAATGAGAAATAAAGCTGTGCCAGTGTAAGAAAAGAAAAAATAACAGTGGAATTATGTCCTTAGCAAGCACACCAGAGACCAAAGTGATGGCTAATGCTGTGTGACAGTATATCATAGACAAATCCGCATCAGTTTCCAGGAATACTGAGTTATATGTGTAATAACAGTCCAGGGCTATAACTCTAGATCTGGGTTAAACCAGCTGCTTTCTGTAGCCCTTTTGTGTCTCAGTTTCCCCACCTGTAAAGTTGGATAATAGTAATTTCCTCCCAGAAGGGCTGCCAGTGCTGGCTATAAGCTGCGCTGTTAGAACATTAAGGAAACGGTGGCTATTATTAATTGCTCCTCATATTTTTTCAACATTCTGCATAAATAAATTTTGTTTGTTTTGGTTTTTAAAACTTGGAATTGATGGCTGGACCAAATTATATCTGGAAGCTGAGAGGAATAAGAGAAGACATCCAAAATGCTGCTCAGTTAGCTCTGTATAGGACAGAACTGCTGAGGCTGCATCACTTGCAGCCCTTGAGCCCGGTGCCAGCATACAGAATTCCCTCCTTACAGCTTTTCCATTTCACATGCCAAGTATCCAGCACTTCAGTCTGGTATAAATCTTCCCTAATTCTGTAATTGCTTTGGTAGTGATTATAGGCAGACTCTTGTTGATCCTTCTGTGGTTTTCCTTTATCCACATTTTCTGTGGGCTCTTTTATTGTTGTCGTTTCTTTTTTCCAGTTCCTTGCTCCCCTTTTCCAGTTCTAACAGGCCCTGTGGCTCCAGTCCAGTGCCTTCTCTCCAAGTGATAGGCAGAGCCCCCTCTGCATCTGGGTCTGCCTTTCCATTAAGAGCTGTCAGGGGGAAGGGGCACCTTGTGCCTCTTACTTGCAAATATGGGAAGCAAACATGTAAGTTCATGCATTTAAGAATATGCTCTGAATCACACTTGCATGACTGGGAGTTGCATTCAGGGATGGATTTAGAAATTGTGGCAAGCAGACAGTTAAGCATAGCTTTAATCATGATTGTACTGTTCCCTAAGTACCCATGGATGTCTCTAAACGTAAGCAGTTACAACAGCAACAGAACAATCACTCCTGGCTGTTTGCTTGGCACATGCTCAAGTCTGCAGCCAGATTGGTTGCTGCTGCTGAGGAGGGGTCAGAATAGGGGGTGTGTGGTTCCTCTCCTCTGCACCAATTCAGTCCCTCGCTTTTTGTGCCTCCATCCAGTGCAGCAGGACCAGTAAGTCTGTGTTTTCAGAGCTCCAGCACTGCCTCTATTCCTGCATTTCTCCCTCCCGAGGATGCATGTTCACTTCTCTAAATTGCACTTGTGAAAATGTACCTGATAATCCATCTTGACCAAGGGCAGGCACTGGGGTAAGGTGCTGCCCAGGGTTATGTGTGATGCTTAGATTAAAAAAAAAACCAGTGATATTCTCACTTGGTGGCAAGTGAGATCCAGTTTGGAAGGATATGATTGATGCAAAGCTACGGTTGTTGCTCCATTCCTGTAGTTTCAACTAAAACTCAGACCATAAAAGCCATAAAACAGGGTTGTGTATTTGTGAAAAATGGATTAAGCCTTTGAGGGGTTTGAGAGTTTGACTTTGACCTGTTTTTGTTTTTCAAACCTGCAGCTAGTTTCAGAAGTGCTCAGCTGGCATTTCTGAAAGCAGCCCAAGGATTTTACAATATCCTTAAGGAAGGGAGTATTCATGTGGGTCAGCTTATGAAGCACCTTGAAGGGTTTTGTTTTCAGAGACTGGGGCTATTCAAAATGGAAAACACTTGTGACCTTTCATTCAGACTTCCCTTACATTCAGGGATTTTCCTTCTATTGAATGGGCATTGACTACCGCCTTTAATTTTTATTTTATTGTCTGCTAACACACTCTTCAACTTTAATTTCAGGTTGAAGTATTCCCTTTCCTAACCATGGGAGAGGCTGTTCCATGAAAATGGCCATCTGATATACCTTGTGGTTGAGCAGATGTTATCTTGTCTGGTAATGAAATTCTGCTTTGAGTAATTGGACATTCTTCCTGGTTCCTCATAATTAAGGCAGAAGAAGAGAACAAAACCTGCTGATTTGATATGAGTAATTGCTTCATTAGGTTATTTGCTTCCTCACCATAACCATCAGCCCAAAGAAGAGAACAGCATGACCATCAGATCATATATATGATACTGTAATGCTGTGGGTCTTTGGTACTTCATTGTCAGATGGAATCACAGAGAAAGGAGTTAGGAAACGCTAAATTATTTACCTCTTAACCATATGCACTTAAGACCACAGAGAGAGTCTGGCTGTTGCTAGCTGTGCTGTGTCCTCACCAAGTGCATCAGTCCCTGGAAAAAGCAGAGGGCTAATGTATGAGGCTTTAGATCAACACAGCTGCCTTGCCTCCTGTATCTGAGCATTGTGAATTGATGCTGAGAGGCTGAACATCTGTGTTGGCCTACTGTGGAGCAGGGGAGGGGAGAGCTGCATTGAATCCTGGCCACTGGCAAGAAGAATGTGGCTCAGAACTGGAGTATGGCAAATCTTAGCTGTGGTGATGGTTTATGTGCTTGCTGTTCTTTGCATTTAGTCTTCCTGCATTTGGCAAGCAGGTTCACACATGCATTTGGGTACGCAAGGACTCATCAGTGAACACACTGTCCCTGGTGACAGTGGGGACAGGTAAACGGGCCTTGTTCACTTGTTCAGTTTCATGGATTTAACTGAGACCTCAGACATAATTTCAAGTAGGAGATTTGCCATCCAAGTGGAGCCGAGCTCCTCTTAATGCACATTTGACTGCTCCATCTCTGTGATTCAGTGGTTTTGTTCATAAATAACAGGTCACCCCAAAAGCATTTCATAAACCTACCCCTTATTTCCTCATTGCAAGCCTGAGAGCCAGGCTGCTCCATCAGGGCAGCTGCGGGATTTATACATGACTACTGCTGAAGTCAGGGCTTGGAGGCTCCTTGGATGTGAATTCTGCTGAATTACCCCCAAGTGCTGCGGGAAGCAGTTCCAGGTCACTGCCGATCAGTCCTCCAGACCTGTGCATGCTGTTCTTTGCAAAGCTTGTATTATCTGGGAATGCTATCAGAAACTTTGATCATCAAACTGATTTCTATCTTGTGCTTCAAGATCTGGGCAGGTATGTTTTTATAAGACAGACTCCACTGAGCTCAGAGCTGGCAGACCCAATATTCCTGCAGCTGTAAAGTTAGGTAGTAACAAGTTAGACAGCCCTGTGTTTTAATCCCAGCTTGGGCAACCCTTTCTTAAAAATAAAAATCTATTTTTCCTTTTTTTTATCGTAACTAAATGAGCATAATGATGAACTTCAGTAACCAGGGCATTGTAAGGATTAACTAACTGTGGCACAACCAGCACATTGTGTGAGCGAGCACTCTGTTAGGGCTGCAGGGGAAAGAGAGAGCAATCAGAGCTGCCATAATATCTTAATTTCCTCAAGAAGGGGGGCAGAAAGGAGGTAAGATCCTGCAAGTGTCCAGCACTTGCAGGATTGACTCTTGCCCTTTCTTACAAACATCTTGTCATCCTGAGTACCAGTAATGGGAACTGTGCACTGCAGAGAGCACAGAGCAGGGACTGGACTTTGCTTTGAGCTGGGCTGCTGGCAGCCAGCCCATCACCACGGGGCTCTTCAGTGGGGTGATGGAAATGCCTGGCCCTTTCCTGCTGACTTAGTGCTTCCAAGTTGTTGGACTTACCAAAGTACGTGGGGTGAGTCGGGTCCTGCTGCACGTGCAGCAGCATCAAAAGCCACCCTTCGTGCCCGCCAGGGCAATCACAGGCTCTGGGCAGTGAGGACAGCCCTTTCTTGGCCAAAAGTCACAAGGTCTCATCTTCTGTGTGGTCTCCTTCGCCTCTTACTTCCTTTCCCTTGAATCCAGGGGCTCTCCCAGCTGAGTTTTGCAGGGCTTTTGCAGAGAGCCACCTACCCCATAACCAGCTCCCCAAAGCACTGGGATCTGGCGTCTGCCCCAAGTTACTGGGGAGGAAGAGGTTTCATTCGCTATTCCTTATGTCCCTCTGGCTGGGGTGCAGTGACACTGCTTACCTTGTGCTTGGTTCAGTAGCTGCATCACCACCCTGGGCTCATTGGTTTGCTGGTGCAGAGGAGGGCGGAAGACTTTGCATCCTCTCTCCAGCCTCACAACCACAAAAGAGCAATAGATCAGGGAAAAAGAGCTTGGAGGATCTTATGTAAAACAGAGCTGCAGAGGGAGATGTGGGTGGTTTATAGACCTGACACCTGAGTTTCTACCTTTAAGTCAGTCAGAGATACTCTTCCACGAAGTGGAGGCTCAGGCCTGCTTTGCTGCTCACTGGCAGGGCTTTGCAGCATAAATTCCCACTTATCCTTGTTGCTGGTCACCCAGGGAGCTCCAGTCTCTGCCATAACAGCAATTTTTTGCCTACCAGGCAATGTCTTTGAGCCCCAGGGCACTACTGAGTAACATACAGCCTCCCCACACCTCTCCCTGGGAAAACTCAACCTTCCTCCCCTTTTGCAAGACAAGAAACTCCTTCTGAGAGGTTGAATGAGTCAGTTGGAGAGATGCAATTGCACAGCTTGGCATACCCTAATGTCTAGCTTCATGCTTGTCCATGAGACTGTAGGGTTGTTTTCCCTGGAGGCTCATCCATTCCTTATTTCCACGCTTCCCTCCTCACTGCAGTGTGTACCACTTGGTGCTGTTGCCTCCCCCCGTCTCTCCCTCAGCTTGATCCTCTCCTGGGCCTCTGGCCCACCATACGGAGCTGGCGGTGCTCGTCTCTCACTCCTCTGATCGCTGTATTATGTTTAGTTTGGGAGATTCTGTATCTCAGCGCAGGACCCCCACACGCTGGGGAACGTGCTTGCCTGGAGGATGCTGCTGGGGGAGAGACAGCACGTGCCGCTTGCAGAAAATGCCTTTCATGCCTGCCACGAAACTGCAAAGTATGTATTGTAGACTAAGCCATGAAGAACCAGGGCTGAGAGTACCACAGCTGGGTCAGGCTCAGCAGCTACTGCAGGGGGTGCAGCATCTGCAGCCTTGGTGGGTGCAGGTGCCACTGGGTTTAGTGGAGCCTGCCCATGCTTCACCCCATAAACGATCACTGCTGTGTGCTCAGAGTTGGGTATCAGGAGATGGAGGCAAGTGAGATTGATATGGCCTCTCAGAAAAGAGACCAGCTCTGCACTCTACCAGCACTGTGCTGGCATTGGAGAGCCAGGGTGGGATGTCCAGGGCTGGCGTGGGACGGGTGTGTACGTCAGGTCAGGTCTGAGCTGTTTTGGCAGGGCTGGACGCATGAGGCTCGCACCGTGCCTGCCTGTGCTGTGGCCGGGCTGAGCCAGCAGTCTGATCCCTCACTTTCAGGAACAATAAATTCCCTCACTAATCTTACGAAAGAAGGGGTGCCCAGTTAGCAAGCTATAAATGACTTACCTATTTGAAGCCTGTGGGCTCTGCATTGCATTAAACATTAACCTGCTCTTCTGAGCCAAGCGACTGATTCTCTTGGTAATTCTGAGGCTGGGCAGCCAAAGAAAAGGATTCTTTGTCAGACAGTATTTCAAAAAAAAAAAAAAAAAATCCCTTCAGCCATTTTCTGTCTCATCGTGTTTGTTTGGCCCTGCGGTAGAAAGCCTGCTCCACAATTTGCTGTTTGTATTTGTGCAGTCAAGCTGATCAGATGGCTGTGCCACGGCTCCGAAAACGCTGCTCACCAGCAGCCCCGCAATGGCGCAGGCACATGTTGCACACATAATCACGCACATATGTGGAACCATACACTTAATTGCACACATGTGCACATGTAATCACACACTTAATCAGGCACACATGCACATACAGCCATATGCAAGAGGAGCAGAAAAGTTGTCTTTTGATCTTCTGTGAAGTGTATCCCTGTGAGTATGGAGTATTAAAAGTAGTCGTGCCCATCAGAGATGCAGGCAAGAGCAGAGCCGGGGGATTAGCGTTCAGGAGTGGGCTCTGCTCCTGACTTTGCCCTTACATGGTGTACGAGGTGGGGCAAGTCATTGTGCTATTGTTTCTTCTCTGTAAATTGTGACTAATGATTTCAAAAGCACCTGTGGAAAGAGTAATATATTGTTACCATGGGCTTAGATGCCTGTTTGCTTAAGCAACAAAGCTTTGGTGGTTCGCAAGTTTTCTTGATGACGGAATTTTTTGCTAACATCTTTCTGCCGGAGACCGCAGGGTACCAGTAACGCAATGTGGTCCTGCAGCAGCGTGTAGAGCTGTTGCTGCCGTGAACCTGGGAATGGGTGAGTGCTCCTGAGCTGTTTCGGTGCAAAGTCTGACTGCTTAGCGCTGAATCCCCCAGCGCTTTCAGCTAGCTCTTCAAATTTTGCACTGAATGCCTGAGATGCTCAGACAATCCTTTTTAAAATATCTGTTACAGAGGCGATAATCTACGGCTGAGAAGTGGTAATGAATACAGATGGGACCGTATCATCTTAATCCAGCTCATCTACTCTCTCCCTCTGTCCCTGTGTAATGCCAGGGTTAGGGCTGGGAGGCAGAAGGGGTTTTTTCCTACTGTGGAAAAGTCTAAAAGCAAACAGAAAGCCCTTCCTGCTGAAATCATGCCTCTGAGCTGGTGGAAGTTTCTCATGTGGACAGGACTTCTGCTATGCGTGGGTGACTCACCCGAGCAGGCTGTGGAAATCTTCCCAGCCATCAGCCTGGTCCTTCCTCCAGCACCTCAGGCTCCTGCACCGCTGTGCCTTTCCTCATAGCTAATCTCAATGTGCTCTTTCTTCCTGTCTGTGTTCATAATGCCCCCAGTTTATTGCATTTGCGTAACTAATTGTCCGATGTGCATTTCACGAGGGAGTGATCAAGAGCGTATCTGCTCTCCCGACAGACTCACGTGCTGAGGGACATAAGGAATAGCGAATGAAACCTCTTCCTCCCCAGTAACTTGGGGCAGATGCCAGATCCCAGTACTGTGGGGAGCTGGTTATGGGGTAGGTGGCTCTCTGCATCCCCCCAAGCAGTGAGTAACCACTTGCATGTAGCTCTCCCTGTGTAGTAAACCTGCACGAGCATTTTGCTCAACTTAACAGCCTTGAATGAGTCCTTCGCTTGGGGGTTTGAAGAGGAAAGAGGTGTTTACTCCCTGGGCTGCTGACGGGCCAGTAATGCACTTTGAACTAGAAACTGCCTGACTTGAGAGCGGGGCTGACCTGAGCCACTCCAGCAGCAAACAGCTGAATCAAAGCCGTGGGGTGCACCGGGCCGGAGGCACGAAATTCCCTCCCTTCCCTTTGCTGCACTGGCTAAAATACACCAGGATTTCCAGGACTGGGAGTTGGTAGGAGTAATCACCGGGAACCATTTGTTTTCCCAGAGGGTAACGTGCCAGCCGGTGGGGAGGCTGAGCCCTGCTCTACCCCTGCCAGCGCCAGGAGAGTTGGAACAGCCCTCAACTGTTATGTGAGATTAGGAAAGGTGTGTGCTAATTAATGGGAGCGCTGGGCTGCCCCTCGGCTGGAGCGGCACGCGTGGATGCGGTGGCGGAGCGTGCGTCCCCTCCCCGTCCCTGCCTGCGCCAACAAAAGGATCACGCCCGCGGCACGGCACCCCAGGGACCCGCCGCCTCGCCAGCCCCGCTCCCGCTCATGTCACAGCTCGAAGTGACGGCATGAAGAAATCTTCATATTCAGGTGAGCTCTCGCCTCTCCCCCTTTCTGTCAGTACTGGGAAAAGGAAAAAAAAAAAAAAGTTTAAAAGCAAACCTCAAAGGACAAGTTGTACAAGCCCTTCTCCCTCCAAGCTGCTCCGTAGCAGAGTGAGTGGCTGTTTTACTATGTATAAATAAACTCTGATCAGTGGAAAAGGCTTAAAAAGCAAAGCAAATCCAGGGAGGCAGCTTGTTCCAGGCAAAACTTGGTGTTGGTGGCACAGAGCTTGTTATTCAGGAGGCACCTGTGCCAGTCCGGGGTGAGCTCCAGTGCTGAGCAGATGCTTAAAATTAAAAGAGGATGGTGGCATTGTTTGTGGCACCTTTGGCTGCCTTCGGGGCCAGAGGGGCTTCCAAATCGGGGGTGGAAGAGCTGGGATCCCCTAATGCTGCAGGACTCTCCTCTTCCTGCTCCCCACGCTGGCTTTCCCGGTCATGCCCTGCAGGGTGAGGGCTCTGTGCCCGCTGTTCTTGCTGGCTCCTTCCTTCCCAGCTAATGCGGGAGCAAACGACCATGACTGATAGAATTTCTCTGAGCCTCCTGTGAGATCCTGCCAGAGGTCCCCAGAAGTGACTGGCACATGGTAGAGCTGACACATCTCCTACAAAAGGTCCACTGCTCACCCTGTAAAGCTCGGGTGCCTCTAGCAGCTCCTCCAGGTGCTCTGCAGCTGATTTCTGCTCGTTCCAGCTACTGGCCCATGACCCCCTGCTCTGTAAACCCAGTTCTGCCCAGTTTCACCCTGGCCGCTGCAGGGATGCAGTGTTATCGTGCTGGCCATCTTTTGAAGTCCTGAGTCACGGGTCTGGCCACACGGCAGGGGTGTTTGGGGCAGCTGCCATGCTGCGAGTCACTCCAACCACGTCATGGCCAGCTGGACTCTGCCTGGGCTCAGAAGCCACAGGAGCTGGGAGTTTGCTTTCACTTGGAAAATCCCCTGTGTGATGCCACTGCCTGTTTATTGTTGAAATTAATTAGTAATGTTTCTCTCTTGCACATTTCTCTTCTCTCATTAGTGTTGCTAAATGGACTGCCGGGGAGGTTTTATTAGGGCGTGTATGCTGGGAACCTGAGAAAGCCTAAGCATGATTATTAGCACGTTGTAATGGATTAAAGTGGGTATTAACGGTTGTGCATTGTGCGTAGGGAAACCTGTTATTTGTACAAGCCTCCTGAGGTGTAGATGGTGCTAAAGCAGCCCTGGAGCAGGCAGGAGCGGGGTGAGAAGAGGTCTGGAGATAATGGGCTGTCATAAGAAAAAGCTGTCAGTATTGAGTGACCTGATATTATGATTTCTTGCAGATGAGTCCAAGTGATCCTTAATTGCTTTGCTTGCTTTGGGTTGATTGTGAGGGAGTGAAGCTGTGACACTGCAAAGCACCCTCCCTGGGCAGCCTGTTCCAGGGCTCTGCCACCCTCACCGGAAAGAAGTTTTTCCTCATATTTGAATGGAATTTCCTATGTTCCAGTTTATTCCTGTTGCCCCTTGTCCTGTCACTGGGAACCACTGAAAAGAGTCTGGCTCCATCCTCCTTCAACCCACCCTTTAGATACTTGTAAGGGTTAATAAGGTCTCCCCTCAGCCTTCTCTTCTCCAGGCTAAAAAGTTCCATCTCTCTCAGCATTTCTTAAGGAAAATGAAAACAAGAATTACACTAACCATTACACTACATTGAAGCAACAGGATAATTGTGCTATGACCACCACCAAGCTTGAAAACAGCCCAGACAGCTCTTCTGAGCAGCTCTGGTTTGCTGCAAAGGCTCCGTTTTCAATGTTGTAGCTCCTGGTCGGGCTGTGCTGGGGCCTTGCCTCTCGCTGATTCATCGGGCAGAAAGGCACTTGATGAATCACCCACCGCCTTTTGGAGAGCTGCCACTTCTGCGCGGGACAGAGCCAACCCTCCTTGTCCCATAAATCCTGGTGGTTTTACAAATCGGGGGAACAGCGATGGGGACTTCCTTTGGGGAATTTCACTGGGAATCTAGATTACTTCTCCCAGAGATTAGTAAGATGTACAAAGTGCTGCAGAGCCTCTGAGCTCTCTACTGTCAGAGAAACTGGTGAGGTGACAAAGTGACTTCTCAGCTGCAAAGACTGTGCTTCCCAAGCATGTTGCGGACAACCCCTGACAAGCTGGAAACACAGCGCCTGGCTGGGAATCTCCCTAAAAGGGTGACAAAAGGAAACAATAAGCATCTTCTAAACACATTTTGAGGTTAGGGGGCATCCCTGGCTGGCCTCATTTGCTCCTCTCCAGTAAATTCTGGACCTGTTCTGTGGACTGGGTCCCCCTGGACCCAGCTGGAGGATCTCACTTGACTTCACAAGGCTGAAGCTCCAGCTCCATCTTCTTCTGTGAACACAGCAACTCTGCTGTAGTTTCTCTCCTGTTAGCAGGCTGCTCCCCACCCCGGGCTAAATTTACCTTTTCTAAAGCACTTCAGGGGAAATCATTACCCATCTGCTACGACTTTTGAGTGCATGCCATGTAGGTGTGGTTGGGATAGAGTTTGCCTTCGGATGCTTTACCTCTTACCAGCAGAGAGAGGCTCAGACCTTTGTGCCGTAGCTGGGGGCGGCTCAGCCTGGTAGCGCTTTTTTTTCCTGGAACTTCCCGGCAGCAGCCGTAGGAGGAGGGGAGAGGGTGAAAAGGGGATTTTACGTGGCAAGTTAAAAATGAGCAATAACTGCTCTTGAAGTCAGCTCTTATATGTTTGCTTTAGGGATGTCTATTATTTCAGATGCTTAAGGAAAGGAGAGGCTTTTTCTGAGATGTTTTACTTGTCCTGGAATACTATTTTTTTAAGGATTTTTTGATTCTAATTTTCCATTACTCAAGCATAATTGAATCGCCAATGCAGCAATAGACAGGATCTGTGATAGATGACATGATGACTTATAGGTATTTCAAAGGATGGGGAAAATTGTTTTGGCCAAGGACTGTTTGCAATTTCAGGTTTATGTAAGATGTTGGCAGCACTGAAATAAGAATTGCCCTAATTACAGTACCTCCAGAATTCTATCCAGAGTGGTTATGTGTGAGCCGCGCTTACCTAAACTGTGGACTCCTAATTTATTGCTTAGGCACGCAGGGAGAAATAACTCCTCATATATGAACTCAGGCTGTAGGAACAAATGCAGGAGCAACAGAGAACTGTGATCTGATCCTCGCATTAGGATTTGGGAACAATTTTTTTGCCACATCATAACTTGCAAAATGATTCCCTATAAAACAATAGAATATAAGTCACATTGGAGTTGTTGGCATCATCTAGACTGGGAAGCTTTGGAGAAACAGCTCTGTCCTCTGCTGGGTTGGTTTATAGTGTCTCAGGATCCCTTCCTGCCCCAGGCCCATCTTGTTTCCTTGGTGCTGATGCCACACGACCTCCTGCAGATGCTGAACACCCACGGCTCCCATCCAAGGCAGATGCAGTTAGAGGTGGTAGGAGGAGGGCAAGCTGGGTTTGTACCCTACCAAAGGGCTTCCCTGTTTGTGCATTAGTACCTGCAACCAGTGAAGAAAAGCAAGAGAGCTGTTGGTGGGGATGAGTGGGAACTGGGGATACGCGGCTGTGGTAGCACAGGGACATGCACTGCAGCAAGCGCTCATCTGGCAGTGTATGAAGGAGTTTGTTAAAGCTCTATGAAGAAGCTTTGGGAAAACTTGGTCCCACCTAAACAAGCCCCAAGGGCTGTGGCTTGACAGGTGCTGCCTGTTCTGGGGGCCTCAGTGCATCTCTGGCTGCCCCCAGTCTTCTGAGATAGGCTGGAAAAACTGAGGCTGAATCTTTTTCAGGCTGATGCTGCAGGAGAGAGGCGCAGTGCGATTCCCTCAACGGCTTTTAACCTCACTGTCATAAGAGTTGCTGGGTGGGGCAGAGATGACCCGGTGTTTGCAGAGCCCCATTGTTCTCTCCTGAACCAGACCCGTCTCCTGTCAGCTCACTGGCATTGTGTTTGTCTAAGCCATGGAAAAATGAACAGCGTTGTTCAAACTAATATTTTATTTTTTTCTTGTTCACTGGATAAACTGCAGTATCAAGGGAAAAAATACTGCTTGGATCCAACAAAAACATTCATTTAATTTTAGATTGTCATTTTGAACAGAAGTTTGAAATAGTTTGTTTTGAAATATATAAAAATAAAAGAGCTGGTTTTTTAGCTTAAACTCACAACTAGCTCTTAGTCCCCCAAACCTGCATTGCTGGGCCAAAAAGATATAATTAAAAAAATATATAAATGATTGTACTGAGGACTTGCAATCAGCCACAAGAAGCTGGATCCTCTGTCGCTGTTCAAACCTATTGCTCAAAACCTGAATTCCGTGCAAGTGATGCCTCCACCAGCTCAGATGAAGTCCCCTGTTGCTCCAGTTCCACCTGCTATCTCTGTGTGAAACAGCCCTGCCTGTGCCTGATGCACTGAAGCAGGTTTGTGGTGTCTCTGTTGCAAGGAAGAGTTTAGCTGCCCTGAGTGCTGTGGGGGATGCATGGTAAAAATACGTATGACCTTCCCTCCCCACACCTCTGAATTTCTCAAAGACTGGCGTATGATGGGTGGCAGAGGGAAAGGCCATGTGAGCAGGGCTGTGTTGCAGACGATGCTCACAAGCCAATGCTGTGCCCAAGAGGCAGCATTGCCCAGGTCTGTACTGTGTGGTTAACAGCTAAAAACCTTTAACAATTCTTTTGATTAGATTTAAAAAGGAAAAGGTGTATGCTCTAGAAAATTAGTAGTTTGCTAATGTGCCTGCCCTCTCTTGCGGTGGCAAAGCCTGTAATTTTCCCAGAGTGCTACAAATTGTTGGAGTCTCTGTTGGACAAAGGCACCTTGGTCCTTGGACAGATCATTCTCAGCTGCCTCCAGGGCCTCACAGTGTGTTTCTGGGGCTTAGTGGATATCAGGAGTTGTTGATGGCAGCTGGTATCAGCCCTGGCAAACTCATCTCTGCCCTTCCTTGCTGCAAAAATTGAGGTGGTACCATGGGGTGTTCAATCAAAAAGCATGATTGTTATATTTTACTTGTGTGCTGACAGAATATATTGCCATAAATGTCAATGTACTCTGCTGTCACATGTTTCTGATGGTTCGTGATGATTGAGGTAATCCTGTTACGAAAACGGTCTATAGCAGCACCGTGCTGTGCTGGGGTGGCAGGATCAGTGTGACGGGTTTGGTTGGGTGCTCTGCCATTGCCAGATTTGGCTGGTGTGTGCAGGCAGTGGGAGAGCTTTGTTTCAGGTAGCAAAACATCCCAACATCTGTTAGGAAATAGTTTGGAGAAGCAAGGGATTCCAGCCTGTGGAGACAGCCAAAAAAGAAACCGCAACACGCAGACATATGCAGAAAATAACAAAAAGCCGTGTGGGGCCCAACAAAGTGATTAACTACTTCCCCAAAACACCCATCATCTTCCTATGCCCACCTGGGGTGAGCAAGGAGAAGTGGTGCCACATGGAATGGGGAGATGTTGCTGCAGAGGATAACTCACTGCTTGCAGGGAAATCCCTCCCCAAACCAGTGCTGCTGGTTACCAGATAGCAAGGGGGACTTTCTGTGTGAGTCTAACCTGTCCCTTCTTAGACAAGGGATGTCTTGGGTGTTGCAGCATAAGGTAAGATCGAAATCCAGGGCAACGAGAGGAAGAGGAGAGGACTTCATATCGCAGTGATTTGTGAAGATTTAATCTGTCAGACATATGAAGTCTCTACTTGTTTTTTTTGAAAGCTCCCTGGTGCCATGCAGGAGAGGGTGGGATCCACCTGTCCCCAGGGGTGATGCTAACTGGCCATGCCAGTGTGTTTAACACCATACCAGGGAGTTTCCCTTCCTGCCCGGTGCTGGTGTTCTCAGGAAGAGCAGCTGTGCTTCATCCCTCGTTCCCTATGGGAATAGCATGCTGCGAGCAGCGGTGTGGTGGGAGAGAGGCGGCACAGTCACTGGTGAGTCAGCCTGTTCCCACACTGGCCTGCAATGACTTCCCAGTGTCAAGGACAGCTCAAATCACCCTTTAAAGGGTTTATGTTTAAAAGGGGGGTTCATTGCTGCCTGGGGAGCTGCTTCCTTCTGTGAAACTCAGGTTACACGGATAGTGCAGGTTTGTAAAGGCTTTTCCTGCAGCTGCTGTGAAATGGGGCACCCCATCTATTGCTGCAGAAGCCTGAAAGGGAATC
The DNA here is from genome assembly GCA_002844005.1 of Limosa lapponica baueri. Lineage (NCBI taxonomy): Eukaryota > Metazoa > Chordata > Aves > Charadriiformes > Scolopacidae > Limosa > Limosa lapponica. The sequence continues at coordinate 39,352 of KZ507851.1, read as the reverse complement.
CCAGCTTTGTGCTTGTAAAGCAGCTTCCACTGTCCTGTGCGCAAAACAGCCTCTTACAGAGCTCAGTGGGATTTGGGCATCTCTCTAGAGCAGAGGCGGGCAACTGTGTGGGATGGCAGCGGGAAGATGGGAAAGGAAAATTTTTGTCCAGTGCTGGTGTATTTGTGAAAACAGCTGGCTGTGCTGGGCAGAATGGGGCTCATTGTGAAGTTCTTGCTCAAGCTTTAACATTGACCATTGCACTACAGCGGTCTGAAGCACAATAGAAGTTACCTCCATGATGTGAACTTCTTAATTTCAGTGAGGGCAGGTTTGAATCTGATGCCCAGAGCCTGTAACTCTCCCCTCAGTTTCCCTCGAATGCTGTGCTGCCTTCAAAGCTCCCAGCTCAAGCAGATGGAAGTTAAACTGGGGGGACAATTGCAAGCTGGAACTAGCAGCAAAAGGAGTTTTTTCTCTTTCTTTTTTCCTTTGTCCATGCCAGATGAGTATTATTTACAGGAAGCACTTTGTACAGCTCTGAGATTTGTTTAGAGAAGGAGTGTAGGGGGAGGAGACAGCTAAAGGCATAATGGAAATGAAAAAGGTCACGGTAAGGCTCAAGAAAGTCCATAATTTCCTGGTGTGGGAGTATGGCTATTCTGGGGACCGAGGGAACAACGGACCTTGGGCTCCGGTTCCCAGAGGGTGGGAGCACTTGCCAAGGGATGATCTGCAGAGGAACCAGCCCCCTTTGGTAAGAGCCCAGCACCCAGTAGCACCCTCCAAAGACTTGTGGGGCTGAACCCAAAGCAGCTGCTGGGGACGCAGAGGGTCTCTGACACTCGGGTGTTCCCTCAGCTTGTCCAGAGTCATGTCCCTTTGCAGGCTGTGGCAGTGATGCCAGGGAGCACATGTACTTGGGGAGCAGGTTGGAGTCCTGATCTTCCAGAGCAGCCCCTGGGTGCAAGTCTGCTTTGTTTTTGGTGATTACCAAGGGAAATAGGGATTGCCTATAGCTTTATATAATGGACAGAATAAACAAAGGAAACGAGGACAAGATGCCCTCAAAAATTGCTGCCGAGAGCTGCTGTCGAATGACTCAGTGGCTGAGTTGTAAGTGCCTGGACACGTACAAATAAAAGTTGCTGAGAAGAATAACAGATCTTGGTGCGTTACAAGTCAGGACTTGCACATGATAGACCATGGGAGGTGGCAGGGGTTTGTTGGAGTGAGTTTAAGGTTGATGAAAAGCTGTGAGTTAAGGAGGCTGGAGGCTTTGGTTTGCCTGCAGGAGAGGCCCAGCTCTGGGCTGCAGAAGTGTTGCCCACCTGGTCGGCTGGTGGGGAGCTCCCAGCCTGCCCAGGTCTGTGACAGGAGGTGTCAGCCACTGGCACTCTACGGCTGCTTTTCTCTTCTAATACTCAGTTTCCATCTTCCATCCAGTGTGACTTTCAATTAATTTTTTTAAAATGAGAAGTAATATATATATATTTAAAGCAGTAGGAATGAGGATGAAACAGAACTCATTGCCTGCGTAGAATTTGGTTTGGAGGACTGAAAGTTGATGTTGTTGCCATTCCAATCCTGAAATGCCGTAATCCTCCTTGTCCTCTGGTTTGCTCTGGGGAAGGTTTCTGACCTTGCCGATTTCCAGTGTACTAGTGATAAAAGGAGTCACGTGTACTGTATTGCTTTTATCTAAGGTCAATTGCTAGAAGCACCAGGAAATCCTTAAAATTAGACCTTTATTATGTGCTCCTGCAGCCCTGCCTGCTGCGTGAAGGGTTTTTTTTTCCCCTTTGGTGTCCTGCCTTCATGTGTTTGAGAGCATGTTTTATCAATTTGGGCATAATACTGAGAAATGTGAGTTTGAGTTGTGTCCAAGCTGTACCAAACCCACCCCATCCTACCATGGAATTTCTAACGCCTCTTTTTTTTTTTTTTTCTTTTTTAATATTTGTTTTAGTAGCTAAGTTGTGACTCAGAACTGTTGAATACTTACTCAACAGACTTACGCAGCCTGAAGGACTAACATTACTGTAGCTAATTGCCCTTCGACGTTAATTGCCACTCAACTAAATCTGCATCTGTAAACGCTTTCCCAAATTGCTGTACTGACAAGTGAGATGCTTCAGTTGGCGAGTCCCACATCTGAGCATGGAAAGGCTGTCGGTGCTGTGGGGTTGTTGGGGGATGTCATGGCTTGGGTGGTCTCTCCCGTCCTGCTTGGCAGCTGCAGCACAAGGCTGTGATTTATTTCCCGGAGTGGGATTTTGTCAGATAAACCTCCCAACAGTGATGTGAAATAATCTGACAGCTGATTTCTGCAGTTAATGTTGGGAAGGATGAGCTCAGCCCTTGAGTTTGATCCATCTGCAGAGGTTTCAAATATGCTTCCACTGCTCTTCTCCGTTTGCTCCTCCGTGGACCAGCTGCTCTCTAGGAAATTGGCATCAGGCATTGATGTTTTAAAATATGTCAGGCTTTTCGGACAGTATGTATGTGGTGGGAAAAGGGGAGGAGGATGTCTGTGGCTGAAGGGGTTTTGGTTGGCTTTTTATGTTTGGCTTTGCTAAGTTTTCAAGCATCATGGGAAAAGTAAGAGCCCTGTGCTTGAGCTGTGGTGGAGAGGGAGTAGTAAAAAGTTGTTTCACAGCGTGTCTGGATTAATGTTCAGATCTTACTGAGCCTTTGATGTGCTTTGGGGCGTGAATATAAGTATGGGAGCCCCTGGGAATGGATATAAGCCAGAAATGTCTCTTATGTCAATGTGCTGGGTGCTTATTATTGCAGGTGTCTGTGTTACACCCTTTTATAGGCTGCTCCTGTTCCTTGGTGGACAGTTTGTGGGCTGCTGTTGGCAGGGTTTGTAACACAGGAGAACAGTTAGCGGCTCTGGACACCAGGAAGCAAGGAGCTGGAAGGTCAGACCAGGGCACAGTCACACAGCTCCTGGTCAGGCAGGAGCAAAACCTGACCTCAGTCCTGGGTAAGACTAAATGGTGGCCTCATTGCTAGACCTGTGGAGATACTTCTGTGTCCAAAGCCCCTCCATCTGATGGACGGACTGCTTCTGAGAGGCATAGCAGGGGTAAGAAGTGTTTCCCATAGGTCAGGTATATGCAGGAGTGTGGGTCAGCGGATGGGAAAACAGAAGCTGTGCTGGCAGACTGTGTACACAGGTAGTGGAGATTGATGGGGGAAGACCAGTACAGGAACATGGTGAGGCAGGAGCAAGGGCTGGGCCTGGAAGGGCAGGAGAGGACAATGCAGACCCAGAGCCCAGCCCACAGTGCTGCTGGGCTTGGAGAGGAAGCAGAGATGCAATGAAGAAACTGATTTCACTGCTGAACTGAGCATGTTTCCTCCTCAGCACCTCTCCACTGACTGTGGGCTACCAGGGCAGCTGCTTTACCCAGGACTGTTCCGTGCTCTTCTGCTTTCCGTCTGGAGATGACCTTGTTTGAATTTCTAGGAGAGTATGAAGTTTGCCAGGGTGGGTTTGTTTGTGTTTCTCTCTAAGCAAATACCTGGCTGTCACGTGGAGCTGGAGCAGGTGGCAAGCAGCACCTTGTCCTATTCCAAGGTACTCACAGTTTCAAGGCAAAATCGTGGCTTATTAACACAGCCTGGAGGAACTCCTGTTAGTCCTCTTGAGTGGAGGATGTCTGGGTGTTTCCATTAGGCTCTGCTGCTCCCTCTGTGCTTGTAGGGCTGCAGGGATGGAGTCAGCTGTGCGGATCTGATGGGAGCAGTCTGCTTGCTGCAAGGCTGGCCATGCATGGTCAGGTTTTCTTCATGTAGGTGATCTGTCCTGGCTTCTTATACAGGAGGGACCCCAGATAGACAAGCTGGGTTAGTGCAAACAGACACTTGAAGGGAGCTGCTCTGCCTGGCACCTGGTGGCTTTTTCCATTGAGGATCCAATGCACAGTGTTAGAAGTTTGCAAAGGAAACGGTCTAATTCTGATGTTCTACAAGGCGAACTTCTCCTGGGGCTGAGCCTGGATGCTGTTGACCGTCTCATTTACAGGGCTCCGACAATCTGCCTTCCACACCTCAGTTTTCAGTCATCTCCATCCCACCTTCCTGCAAGCACCTGTCTGGAGTATTTGGCACCCTAAGCTATTTCTGTAGTTGATGATGATAAAATCTGGGGATTCAGCCTACGCAGGGTATGAATCTTTTGTAGGAACCTCCTGCAACCTTGAGGGAGTCCATGTACAGGTTCGGCCTTTGCACTGGTCCTTGCTGAATCGCATTCTCTTTGGGTTTTCTGTTTGTTGCCCATTTCTAGCGTATCAGGATTAATTTGAATTCTGTTATTCTCTAACATACTGGCATTTCGTCCCCACTTGGGATCATCTTCATCTTTTATAACCTTTCTATTTCGCAGTTCTGATAGTTATTGAATGATGTATCCTTAGGTCAAAACACAGATGGGAGATCAGGCTTTGGATTAAAAACTGCCTTGGCATAGTCCCTCGGAACATCCTGGAAGCATCCAAGCCCTGTTGCCTATAGATTATGGGCAAAATAAAGCTATAAACCAAGTAGAGACTTCTGCACTGGGGGGCTTAACAGCTTCCTCTGCTTTTCAAATCATGTAACCATAATCTTTGAAAGATTAAACACTGTTTCAGCTGTGTGTCTTCTTTTTTTTTCAATTTCACTTTCTTATGGAATAAACTGATCGTGACAGATGCCCAGTGGCTGGAGTCAATGTTTTGTTTATGCAGAGGAAACTTATGGCATGAGTGGTGACGAGTCCCTCCAGAGCGGGATGTGGCTGTTTCTCACCTTCTCCTGGAGCATGGTGCTACCTGGCAGTGGGTTTGCTCTGTGCTGGTATCACCAGGGCGGAGACCTGCAGAGGGGCTTCTCCAGGGGATGTGCTTTGTGAATAAACATCACCTTTTCGCCTGTGCTCCCAAAGTCTTCCCAAGTGTCCATGGGGAAATTCTCTGTGAAAGACATATGCTTATGTCCACTTTATTACTGAGGAAACTGAGCTGCAGAGAAACAAGCTGCTTCATTTTGTTTGTGGGGCCAGGATGGGATATAATCAGATATTCTGACTCCTGCTTCTTGTCTAATAACTGTGCAGATAACAAAAGTGCTTCCTATTCCTGTAAGCATCTTCAGTCTTTCAGACATTGATCTTCAAGCTCAGAGAGAGCTCAGATCCTGTATTACAGAGGACTGAGGCCCAGATAAAAACAAGGTGGAATTTAATTTTCCCTAAGTTGGGCTATTTAAAAGCAGCTGTCTGAATCAGAGCTGGTCCCTGCAGCCTCTCTCCAGCTAAGGGCTGTCAGATGAATTACTCTATCTTCCACCTCCATCTCGGCATGGAGGTGATTCACGTCATGGAGGGTCTGTGAGGCTCCTATGCAGACATTTAATGTGAAACACTCGGGCAGGTGCTGCCCTGAGGCTTGTAGATACCTGTGACAGAGCAGAGTCAAATCCAGGTCGCAGGATGATAACCAGAGATCTCCAAAACTGTGGGCATCCTTCCTTCACAGGTGCTAATGCACGTGGCCACCGGTTTGCAGCATGTGGCTGCTTGGTGTACCAGCAGTTTTCAGAAGTGTCAGCATCCAGCCGTGCAGCTGGGGCTCATTCCCCGGGCCTGCTCAGGACAGAGTTGGTTGAGGAAAAGTCACACTGAGAACAGGCACTTTTACACATCTGATGTCTCAGAAACGGTAAATACAGTAAATATGTTTGGTCTGTACCAGAGAACATTCTTCTCTGACTCCAAATCTGTTCACAAAGAGGTGCTTTTGTGGAGAGGAAGAGGGGTGCCAGCAGGAAGCTTGCTGAGACAACACAGAAACATTTTCTACCCGTGATCTCAGCCTCTGGAGATAAGGCTGGAATTTCGACACCCCCCAGAGCATCGTCCCTTGGCCCCTTGTCGATCCCACAGCTCTGGACAGGGTGGGGAGGTTCCTGCATAAGTGATGCTCCTGCAGGGGAAACAAAAGGTTGGGGCAATTTTGGGCTAGAGGGACATGGCAGTGTCATGGATCCCCTCTGGAGAAGAGGTCTTGGAGTCCTCTGACTGCTATTCACAAAATGTCAGCTTTTTTAATAAACTCTGACAATGGTTTAGGGGTCATCAGAAGTGACCTGAGCCTCCAGACTAAGAAAAAACCTTTCAGGTTTGTCTGGCAGCAGCCTGTGCGTGCACCGTGGCAGGTCGCACACGGTGTGGGTCATTACTTATGGCCTATGGTGCAAGTCCATGAGCTTCACCATGTTGGGAATCCTCTGTCATGCTGCTGCTCAGCAGAGAGCCAGGTCTCGGTGGTGCTGGGGTTGGTGCACGAGGGTTTGGGTTACTCAATAGTTGTAGGCTGAGCTTTCAAGGGAAAATCCATGCCAGCACAAAGCAGATCTCAGTCCTGCGTGTATGTGTGTATTTGTTACAGAAATAGCAGCACTTGCCCTTTGTGTTGCGAGGATTTTCGTAGCGGAGGCTGAATACTTGTACCGTTGGGGTGAGTGTCTCGAGGGAGGGGTTCTGAATTGGGGCTGGACCTCTGCTGCCCGGCTCCGTTACCCCAAGCGTGCCATGTTCCACGTACAATGCTGCCTTTCAGCCAGACCTACAGAACAGGCTTTGTGTCTCCTTGTGTGAGCCCTCTTTTAAGAGAGAAAAGCTTCCTTAGAGGCTGCAGGCAGTGCTCCATGCTTTGAAATGGTTTCCACCTGTGCCAGGAGTGATTTCACTCTGCCTTTTGCCAGGGCTGAGCTGTTTGGTGGTGCTGGGTGCTTTACCTTCCCCTTGCTGGCAGCTGCAGAAACCCATTAGAGGAAGGAGTTGCATTGGGATTGCTTGGTACCTGGGGAAAAGAGCATGTAATCGTGGAGTTACTCTCAAGTAGTGGTGGTAGGCCCCTACAGCTGGGGCTTATTTAGGTGAACCTACTCTTAATTTTCCTGCTGCCCCTCTGTAGAGCTGACTGTTGGAGAGCATGGCTTGGCAGCAAGGTAAGTGCTGGGTCTAGAATTATTTTGTCCTTTACAAAGATTTAAAACAATAAGCCAATAAAATATTAGTGTTTATGTATTGAATCTCCATCTTGGTTTTTAATTAGTTTAGTGGGTTTTGTGCTGGGTGCCTTACTTCTCTGGTGTGCGGGAGCAGGATGTGACAGATAGATATTCTGAGGCTCGGCTGGGGCAATAGGTACTTCTGAGAACTAGTGCTCCTTGAAATGCTTCGTAAGAGAGAGACTTGGGGGAGACGAGGAGCTCACAGGAAATTTAATCTCAGGGTTGATTGCTGACCACTCACAGATAGAGCCCTAAACAGCTTGTGTAGCTGATTTTGGGATTGTGGTTGGTCTTTCTGTGGGTATCTGACTTGGAGATGGAAGAGAGAACTGTAAGTGCAGCATCAATATTTTTAAGATGCATTTAGGCCCTCTCAAGATAGAGATGGAGCTGTACTACACCTCTTAAAGGCGCTTTTGCAAACTCTAGTGTAAGCTGATCTGCAACATTAGGCACTTCAAATATGTCCTAAAAATTGGCTGAAGTTCTCTTCTATTCCAATTTCCCTGCTACAGCCACTATTAAATATAATTGTAAGATACAAAGAA
>KZ507851.1:6986-18300 GCA_002844005.1 Limosa lapponica baueri | reverse complement strand
GGACAAGGAAGATGTCTGGAGCTTGGCACTGTTCCCCTTCCATTAGGACATGGGACCCTGCCCATAAGGTGAGTTTTGGGAGTGGTTTGGAGGTTCTCTTCAACATGCACTTGGGACAGGCAGAGGGAGGAGAGGAGTGGGAAGAAGCCTATTATAAAAGGCTCCATCAGGGTTCAGAATTGTGGCCCCTAAAATACCACCGTTGCCTGATGTGGGTAGTTTAGGGCAATATTTTTGCAGAGTTCAGAACTGCGTGTCAGGGAAGTTACTCCCACTTCATTTTCCTACAACTGTACCTGATGAATTTGAAAGAGAGAAATATGTGCTGACATTTGCCATCCGGAGCAGCAGTGTGTTCCCGAGCTGACCAGAAAACAGCCTCAGAGCAGTTGGAGTGGAAGAAATCAGCATCGTATTCCTCTCGGGCAGCCAGCTGTGCTCTGCGCTTTGATTTGTTTCCAGGCTACAATTCAGTTTTTGCTAGGAGGAAGGAACTTCCCTGGCGGGGGTAATGCAGGAGGGTCCAGAAAAAGGTAGAGTTTACTGATTTAGCTAAAACAGCATGTCTTTTCTGTGTATGTGAATGCAGGGAGGAAGATGCCTTCCAGCTGCGTTGCAGCAGAACTGCTGCTGCACTGGTGCTATTTGCGGGTCAGGTACTTTGTTCATGAGTGGTCCCGAAGGGGTGGGAGGGGAGCAGGTGCCTCAGCTTTCCTGTTTCAAGCCTTTGTGTGGCTGCAGGGCTGCCTGGAGCTGGCCCGAGCGGAGCAGGGGCAAGTTGCCAGGGCCAGCTGCAGTCCGGGGCAGGCACAGCTTTTCCATCCAAAAAAGACAGGGCGCTGAGCGGCCCCACTTCTGCATCATCAGCAGTTGGCTGAGGGACAACCACAACTTGTCTCGGTGCTTTTTGGAAGCGTAGGGCATAATTTAGAGAGGCATGAAGCTCAAGGCCAGCTCTCTGGGTTGCATTAGAAAGGGGCACTCACTGATGTCATGAAACCTTCATCAGGGCAGTTTGTCTCATTGGGTATAAAGTGAAGGGATTCCAATGCCTGACATGTTTGTTGTCTGCACCAGCTTGAGCCCCTTGTCTACCCTTTAGGTTGATGAGAGTAGATAGAAGGGCCAGAAGTCACAGTGGGTGGACAAGGGTGGGCTGGAGATGCAGGATGAGTGAGATGATTGAAAGGTGCTGGTTGTGGCATGAGCCTGTGAGCTTTTGCGTGGGGCATGAGCTCCAGGACCCCATTGACCATGATGGCACTGACCTGTTGTGCTGCCCTGGGCACCCAGCAGGTCTCTGCAGGAGCTGGTAGCAATAAAAGTGGAGACAATATAGTCTGACATGAAAATATCAACAAGACGTGCACAGATAGTTCTTGTCTTACCTTGCTTTTCCCTGGTTAAGCCTTGAATTTTCCCTTTAATAGTTATCGATGATTTCATAGTTGGGGGAAACAGGGCAGCAGAGGTCAAAGCAGTGTTCTTTGCATCTCCTGTGAATCTAGAGATCCTTCCCCATAGCACTGGAATGGAAAGATGTATGGCCAGGTGGGTGGAAGAGCTTGAACACACATAGCTGTGAGCAAAGCTTAAATTGGTATCATCACTTCAACATCTAATTTCAGCAGGGTTCATTAATTTAGGATGCTCCAAATTCATGCAGTGAGTTAAAGGTAGATACGGCAACAGTCTTGCTGTTTGCATCTCTTGATTTAGTACCTTGCCCTGAGGACCATCTCCTCTCATTATGCCTGGAGTTTGTAAGAGAACAACTGTAGAAATTGGTTTATGTGAGGCTGCAAGTTAACCAGAATAGTGGAAATAAACAAAAGAAATGTCAAAAGCCAGGGGCTCCCTCGTCGAGCGTACATGATTACTGTTACATAAGCTAATTCAGAGTGCTATAAAAACCATTAGGTTTTTGAGGTCTTTTTTTCCCCAGGGAAATGCTGCCAGAACTGTCACACATCTCCTGCAACTCAGTCACGGGTACCCCCACCACACAGCGTAGCCCTCGACATGTAATCAGGGTATTTGAGCACACTGAGTTTGGGAACCTCTCCTGTAAACCTTAGGCCCAGACCTTCAGATTGTCCTAACATTTACCGCATCCTTTTTTAGTTTCCTGTTGCCATACTGGGATCCAGGCTGTGAGTGCAGCACTTCTGGTCCAGCTGGAAGCTGTGGGGATGCACAACATCTCTTTGCAGTGTGGTATTTGTGCACATGGACTGTTCCTTTCGCCTTGGTGGAGCAGCAGAGGGGTTAACTAGAGCCTTGTGGTTGCAGCCTCATTGCTTTGGATGTGTCCCTAGATGAGGTCATATGAATTTCTTTGGGCAGCCTCTATTCCCCTTTGTTTTAAGCACCACACTGGTCACCCCAGCTGCAGGGACCTCCGTGCCAAAGAGCGTTCCCGTGCACATGCACCACTCGCTCTCCTCGGGTTCCCTAGTGACAAACCCTCGTTTGACATGTGTCCTCTTGGTCTTTCTCATCATGAGGACGAAGTAGCAAAGGGTCACCAGCCAGCCTGGAGAGTCCCTCCTGCAGCAGCACAGCTCTGCAGGAAAACCCATCTCCAGGCAACAAGGAGTTAAAGCGAGATGGCTGCTCTCCATTCAGGTGCTTGGTTTCCTGCGCAGACACACGAGGATGGGCCTTGCATAACGAAGACACGTGGGCTCCAAACTGCCCGGGAAAGCCCTGTGGGGCTCCCATGTGCTTCAAGCAGAGATGTGCATTACTTACAGTGAATGAGGGAGTGTAGGCGCTTGTGTGCACAGCTAAGAAATTAAGGAATAGTGATAGGTGCCGTGGGCCTGTTTGGTATTGAAGGGATGTGCTGAGTGCTGGCTTGTCATCCTGTTCCCTTACAATACCCGTGATTCATCTCCAGTCTTACGTATAGTCTCTTTTTGTCCCGAAAGGCTACCGGACAACGCAAGTGTGTAGGTAGATATTGTGATGCTTTCTTCATACAGCACCTGGCACTACGGGCTCTGGTGTGAGGAAACTAGAGACAGTGAAATATAAATCAGTAGTTCAGGAATGACCGGGGATTTAATGCTCTGTAATATTTGCAGGCTTTAGCTGCTGACTGTGTTTATTAGATAATCATCTTCCTCACTGGAGCGTAATATGGGTTTGTTGATGAGGTCCGCAGGGTTCCCCTGGGGAAAGGAGATGTAGAGGTACAGAGCACAACTCCTTTGGGACAGGAGCAGTAGTCCTTGAGCGAGGTTATTTATCGCCTTGGGACCAGACATCTCTGGAGTAAGCTTCTAATGCCCTTTTGAAAGAACCTCACATCAGCTGCAGCAGAGAGGAGGTGGGAGAGCAGGGAAGGGGAATAGCAGTGGAATATGTTCTTATCTCATTGTGAAGGATGGAAGGGAAAAAAACCCCTAAACCAGTCCTCTAGAGGAGAGAACAGTTCCCTGGGAGAGAGAAATACAGTTGTTATCACCTCTGCCAGTCGCAGGCCGTGTCCTGTGAGGGGCATGGCTGCCCTGGGACAGGGCTGACCCAAGGTGCCATGGAAGAGCTGATGGAGCCGGCGAGGAGAAGCCCTCCTGGGGCTGGGGAGTGAAGGGACATGCTTCCAGCCAAGGTGGCAAGAGGCACTGGAGAAGTGGGACAGCTATGGAAGTGTGCGAGCATGGGGTGTGGTGTCTGGCACCCGTCCCCTTGGGAACAGGGGAAAAGCAAACCAAAGGAGGGCTGGTGTGTCTTGACTTGGGCTGTATGTGCTGCCTGCAGTGCTGGTTACCTAAGCTGCTGCGTGTGGTCACATTTCTCTTGGTTGAATACATGTGTCTCTCCATGCCATTTGTTTTTTTCGTCTTTTTGTTGCTGAAACGCCAGTTTGCAAATTGCTCTTGGGCATGTTGGCAGACCAGCTCGTGGCTGCTCAACTTTCCCTCTTCCCCTCAAAGTCTGGTGTCCCTCATCACATGGGCAGAGGCAAATTCCCGAGCCCTGGCTGCCCACCACAGGCATCCTCTGAGCCTCCGAGGCCGGCGCATCCGGTGGTGGCCAGTGTTTACCGAAACCTCTAATTGTACCTTAGGCAGAGAGCACCGATTTACTCCTTGCTATATTTAGCTTGTGTCTAGGACTGCAAAGGGGGTGGGAGCGCAGCCTTTCATGCCCTTTGTTGCAGAGAGATGTCTCTTTTGTAAGGCAATTTTGTAGTTGGGTTGGTGGATAAAGCACTGTAGATGTTCAGGGTTGACCTGCAAAGCGTGAAGTCTCTCTGCCAAAATGTTGGGACCCGCGAAAGCAATGAGGGAGGTCCAAGAAAAGCACCAGTAGCAGGAGGCATTCCTGATTGACTGACTCGATGGAGCAGTCCCTTCTTGGTTTAAATATTTTGTAGCTTAATTTTTGGTCAAAAGCATATTGTGATGTTCAGAGAGGTGTCAGGCCTGGATAATTCTGCTACTAGATGAAAATGCTACATCTAGATGTTACTAGATGCGTGCTTGCGAGACTCAGGTGTTAGCTCTTGAAGACTTTTCTCCTTGGTGGCTCATTCTGCCAGGTAGGAGCTGTTGCAGTGACCTGGCCAGGAGGCAGGAGGGTGCAGAGCACATGGCTGGTCTGCAAAAGAAGAGCAAATGCAATAACACCATTGGGAATCCTCCTTTCCCCCAGCAACTGCTTGGTGGGGAATGACCACAGACCATCAGGTATGGAGTAAACCCCTATTTTGGGGTCTCAGGTAGAGAGTTGGAGAAGAGTGGGCACGGAGAGGGCAAGACTGGTGGTAGGGAGGAGTCCAGGAAGGAGAGCATAAGCGGAGGATCATGGAAGAGTTAACATTTATGTGAGACTCCCTGCACTCTCTGGGAGGGTGTGCGTCCAGTCCTCCTGCCTCGCCTTTCGCTGCTGCACTGCCAGCTGCTATTAATACTTCAGCACATGAGTGTTAAAGCGCGAGCAGAGAGCCCAGGGAGGATATGCAAGGGATTTCCGGCAGTTTGAGGCTTTCAGGCAGAGAGGTTGGGAGCCAGCATGGAGCAGAAGCCCTCACAGGGGCTCTCCTTAAAGATACATCCCTCCAAGGGAGGCGATGGAACAGAAGGAGACTCATGTAGGCATCATCTCAAGGGGCTGCGTGGGCTTGGGGAGGGAGGGGAGATGCTCTGCTGCAACTGTCATATGGGTAGTGATGAACTCTGTGTCCTGGGCATGGGCTTTGGCTTGGGAAAAGTAGTAACTCAGAAGGATCTGTGTTCCCCTGTGTTAAACAAATGCAGGTTTTCATAAGAAATAATCAGGGAGGGTCAAAATAGTGCTCAGCAGCGAATGTGGAGCAGCCAAGAGCTGCGGTCCAGGGCAGGCAGCTCCATATCTGCCCAGCTGGGAGAGGAGTGGGGAGGCAAAGAAAAAATAACTGGCAAAGAGCAGGCCAGCAGCATTCAGAGGGATAAGTACCTTCCTTGGAAAGAGGGACATCTCCTTGGGGTTTGATGTTTTGTTTTTTGGTTGTGGGGGTTTTTTTGGTTTTGGTTTTTTTTTTACAAATCAAAAGGAGAATTCTAGAATTCTAGTCAGTGTTTTCTTTCTTCTCCATCCTTAAGGCTTATATAAATGGAAATGAAAGGTTCTTGGAGCACACAGCGGAGGCTCAGATACTGTCATCTGCTGGCTGAGTCCTGCCTGGAGGTAAATGGCATAGAGGGAATATAATGGAGTAACACTTGATTGCACTGTTTGAGTTTGGACCTGCAGTTCCTCATGTGAAAGTGCTTCACTGAACATAATTTGATTTAGGTATGCTCCACTCCGCCGCAGTGTCCTCGCCCTCTGTGCTCTCCTCCCAGCTCGCTAGCCCTGCAGATAGCTGAGCTTGTGAAAGAACCACTTGAATCCCCATTTTTCCTACCTCTCCAGGCCCTGGAAGTCTTTGGCTGCTCTGGCTGCTTCCTGGCACATTTGTCAATGCAGTTTGAACCTCTGATCCCTGCAGGGGCTTGCAGCTCTCTCAGGTGCAAGGCTGGGGCTATAAGGTGATACCTGGCTGCTTTGCTGAAAGCCTTGTGGCCAGCTGTGACTATGGGAACCAGGTAGAAAAGAAAATAACTCTTCTGTTGAATGAAATGCCACAGGAACATAATCACAGCATAAACCTGGAGAGGCAGACAAGGAATTGCAAATAGGATCTACCTGAATACGGGCAGGCATCTGCTGTGGCTGGTGATGGTATCGATAGTCCTAAATCTCCTCCTGGCTTCCTACTGATGTCCCTGGCTCTGTGGCATGTCCACAGTTGGGGGTGAGCTCGTGTTGTCTTCACAGCACCTTCCCTGTGTATCTACATGTCTGTGCACAACAAGCAGTTTATTGCTTAGCAAAGGGCTTGGGCGTTGCTGGGCCAGCCTAGGAAAGGTGTGAGAGAGATAAAATTCAAACTGAGCCTGGAGCAGGGTTTGGTTGACTTTCTTTCTTGTGATTTCCTTCCTAGCTTTCTCTGCACCTGGCAGTGCTTCCTGCTGGCTGCCACCCCTGGTAATGTTTAAACCTGCGAGGTGGGGCGAGGGAAAGCATGTGCGCCCCCGTGCCAGCCTCAGCAAGCACGGGGCGGTGGTGGAGCAAGGCTCCTGCTTTGTTTCAGCTTCTTGTTTGCAAATGGAAATTGGGTTTATCTTCATGGCAGATAGCAGTTTCCTAAAAGTTGCTCCTGCTGTTTCCCTCTCCTCCTGGGCCTGGCAAAAGACAGCCCTGGGGGGCCTTGAACCCTGAGAAAACAGCCCCAACCAGGGGAGAGTCTTCTCTGTCCCCTTCCCAAATCCTGGATGTGTTTAACTTCTCCCCCAGTCCTTTTAATAAAAATGCAATATATTTCTCTTTCTCTATAAAGACTTGTATAATGCACAGACCACTATATACCCATTTAAACAGGCATGTGGTGAGCTTCTCCAAAATCAAGGAGGGTGAGGGACCCCCCAGCGCTGTAATATGCAGGTTGCTGGACCTGCTCCTTCAAAGGGAGCAAACCCTGATGGGCATCATGGGCACGGCATGGCCGAGCACCCACATCTCTCAAACACAGGCACCCCTATGGCACTCCTACCAGCGGTGGTGGCAGGAGCGCTTTGCTACCACTGCTTCAAACGGAGATACAAGACTGCACCTTTAAAAGGAATGCATTAAAATTTGCTTGAGGACTTGGAGTTTGAATGAGAGCATCTACCTGGAGCTTTTACGGATATAAAGTTCAATTGCATTGATCATCATTTGGATTCACTTCTCTCAGTGCCTCGTGGTGATATGCCCTGCGAGAAATTATGCCTTGTCCCTTCTCATCACCTGGGTCTTGATGGGTTAAAGTTTACAAACGTGTGTGCTGCCCCCATCCCTTCTTCCTTTCCATTCACCTTCTTCCTTTCTTGATACTTCCCCTGAGCTTTTCCCTTCCTCTCCAGCGTAAGGAGCTCGGCAATAAAGGCTGCTTGGTGGAGGCATTGGACTGGATTTTGTGCTGCATGAGGCCGTGTGGCTCCCCGGGGTCCTCACTTTGTGTTTGGCACCTTCAAGGTCTTGGGCAGGAAACGTGGTTTTGGTCTGTGCCTGGGAAAACATTGCTTATTGTCCCCTCTCTAATGCCTTAGGCACTGGCAGCAGGATCATGCAAAGCTGTAATAGCAAGTAGAGAAAGAGCAAGAGTTTGGGAAGGAATCTAATCCTCCCTGCCCAGGGAATAGCCCACTGGGGGTTAGAGGAAAACTTCCCTAATGGATGGACTGTCCTGGGGCTGACTCCCACCAGTTCTCTGCTATTTGTTGTGCAGTGGGGGTCCTGGCCTGACCCCACCGCTTGGTGTTAGCTGTGTTCCTCCCTCTGGTTTGGTGACAGTGACTCTCCATCAACTCCTGCATGGGGAAACATGCAAGTTTTCTGGGACTTTTCATACTGAAAAGCAATGCAAGGTAGGTCTGGACTATCCAAAGGTCCTGGCAGCACCAGGAGTTTGTCCTTGGGAGTTTATTCATCCAGCTAGGAAAGAAATTCTCCTTCTGCTCATGCTATGGGGGAAGGTGACAGGCTCTGTCACAGGTATTGCACTTGTGATTTTCCATGTGTACTGTGAGCATTTTGGGACAAAAAGTGTCACGTGTACAGTGCTGAGCACACGAGGGTGCTGCCAGCGCGCCTGGCTCACGTAGCAGCCGTGCCATCCCTGCCAGCGTCTGCCATCCCAGCCTCTGGGCTGCGGGAGGGATGGCTTGTTTGCCAGCGCTGGGGACGGAGGCTGTGCCCTCGCATCTGGCTGGGTGACTCAGGCTCCGCGCTATCAATAAGAATCGGCGGTGGATGACACGGGAGGGTCGTGTGGGGCGGTTTGGGCACTGCTGTGCCCCACAGGCAGCGCGGGCACCGTCTCGGCAGAGGTGCTAACGCGGCGTCCCCGCTGCCTGCGCTGGCCACTGGCCAAGTGGAAGTTTCCAAGTGGGGCCAGCCCATCGCTGCAGCCGCGCATCCCTCCATCCCGGTCAGGGAGGGGAGGATCTGTCGACGGGCTCCGCAGGGCTGCTCCGCTCCCTCTGCATCCCCGTGCCCTGCCCTGGGCATCGCAGGGAAGGAAAACTGCTCTCCGATACCACCTCTGCTCCTCTGTGGGACCAAGGAGAAGACCAAGGACTTCTGCCTGGGGCAGAGACTTTCACTATTGCTTTCGGACTGGCAGCAGAAATCCTCCCATTATCGCCGCTTTGCAGAGGGGAGGAAGGTGAAGTCGGGGCTCGGTGCCAGGGCCGGCGGCAAAGCTCTCCGGCGGGTCGCACGGGGCAAGTAAACGTGTGCGGCGCTCAGGTCCTGCCTGGTAGCAGCAGCAGCAGCCCATGATGCTGTGCTGGGAATGAAGTCAGCCTTCATCAGCCGAATAGTTTATGCATGAATCGAAACTTCAGACCTGGCAGGGTGGGGGAACGCGCAGGATCTGTGCTCTTTTAAAATGCTGGAGCCAAGGAAGGAGGAGGGGATAGAGGAAATAGCAGGAAAATAAGACTGGGGAAGCGAGGAGAGATTTGAGAAGCTGGATGAGTTGTTCGCTCTTTTATTGCGAGGAGCCAAGTTCCTTAAGCATCTCCTGGTGGATATTAAGAGGGAGCTGTGGAGGCTGGAGCGTTCCCCTGGACACTCGCATGCTGTAGCTTTAAGACTGTTTAACAGAGGACTCGGGATTTCCAGTTTTCCTGCGCCTGGTGGAGTATTTCAGGGAGTTACGAGATTTTTCGGGTCATGCACCCCCTTTTTCCTTTTTCTTTCTCCTTTCTCTTCCTCCCTTACTCTTCCTTTTCATTTCAAAGAGACAAAGCTACTTCAGTTTGGAGCACAAACATATGATCAGCACATGGAAATGTGGTAATTTGGATGCATTCATGATTGCAACAGATTGAAGAAATTAGACCAGACAAAGAGCTTTTTTTGGAAGAGGAGGAGGAGGCAAGGCAAGGAGGGAGGGAGAGTGGGGGAAAGAAGGGGACGCCACCGAAAAAAGGGACGGCCGTGACACGCGGATGCTAAATATATCCTGTAGTAATGGAGAAGGACCGGATTTCAGGTAGGCTATTGATCTTTTCATATGTTATATTCTGCCTCTGCACTCCTACCTTCCCAGGAGCTTCTGCACTTTAAGAAGAGAAACTGCCACGCTCCGGGTGGATTTCAGCCGATTCCTTTATTTATTTATTTTTTTACAACGCTTCCTTTCTGCATTTCTTTTTTTTTTTTTTTTTTTTCCATCCCCTTGAGCCCTCTAGACAGAAGAGAAGGCCAGCGGAAGCCGGGTGGGGGGGGAGCGAGGGGGGAAGCGAGAGGGGGGGGGAAAAAGAAACTGCTTTCTAGGTCTGGATTTCATTTGAGTCTCTCTCTCTCCCCCCCCTCCTCTGCTCCCATGTGCCGCTCGGCGCGGGGGGATGAATGCTGAGCCTGTTAGCTCAGAGCTGCGAGCCGGGGAGAGGGAGGAAAATAGCCCAGCTCTTGGCATGGAGACGCGTTTCAGCTCTGAAGGTTGGCTCCTGAGTGTGTGTGTGTGTGTGTGTGTGTGTGTGTGTGTTGTGGTTGAGCTTTCTCTGCTTGCCAAAGTATCTTCCCCTGGCTTTTGCCCTCCCATCCTGCCTGCCTGGCCGGGCAGGAGCTGCTTGCGTGTCCCGTGGCCATTCCTTGCTCAAAGCTGGAGCTGGTGGCCGGGGACCCCGGTGTGTGCTTCACCTTGCTGGCCGCGTGTAGGGGCATTTGGGTGGGGGGAAGAATGGAGGATGGTTTGCGGAGGAATGAATAACTCCATTTAATTCCCCAGCTTCCTTGCAAATCCCAGCTAATGGGGCATGTCTGAGTGGTTCCTAAAGTTGCTCCTGGGTATGTTGAGCCGTCAGGGAGCGATGTTGCAGCGAGCTGCTTCTGGGATGACTGTGACTCTGTTTGCAGGGAGAGGGGACAGGCGGCGTGGCGTCACCCACGAGGCTCGGTCTCTGCATGCACAAGCAGCATGACCAGGATCAAAGAGAGAAGTGTCTGTGCCAAAATGGGCAGACCTGGTGTGCTGCAGCCCAACGGTGGGTCTCCCTCCTCCTGCCCGGCAGGGTGCAGCTCACCCTCCTGCGGCACCGCAGCCCTGGGAGGCCTGAGGCCTCTTCTCCTGGGCGTTCCCAGCTGGCTGCTGGGCATCGGCGCTGGGAGGGAAACCACAGGGATGAGAGGAAACGCTCAAGCCAGGGTGGAGCGAAACTGTGGCCAGAGAAAGCTGCTTCCATGGTTGGCCTGTACCAGACCCGCAGGGCCCCATCCATGGATGTGCTGAGAGCACCCAGTGCCCCTGGACAAGGACTTAACCTGCAGGAACATCCTCTGTTCCCCACCACCTCTGGAGAGTGCAGATGGCACCTTCTTGTCCCTTTCGCTTGCTCATGCTTTCTCCTCTGCTTTGAGTCACTTCAAAGCATTCCTGAGAACTGCCCATAACTCAGAGCCTGGTGGGTGTTTCAGCGGCACAGGGTTTTGGGCTGGATAGCCTCTGCTACTGCGTGCAGAGACATTGGGGAGAGGAGGAGGTGGCAAGGACAATTTGGTCCCACCATGGTTTGGCCTCTCCTGTCTCCCATTACATCCTCATTACCCTGCTGGGTCCCCTTCCTCTGTGCAGAGGTGGCGGGGGGGCTCTGCAAAGGGTTGCTGGTGAGAAAGGGGACTCCCTGGTGACATGTTCTGGGGCTCTTTGTTTCAGAAGAGTGTCAAAGGTGGGTTTCTCTCAGCCCTCAAGCTGCACATCATGTTCAGCTGCAGCCAGGAGCACAGAGCCCTC
>KZ507849.1:19768-30755 GCA_002844005.1 Limosa lapponica baueri | reverse complement strand
GTGTCACTGGTTTTTGAGAAGGTTCTTGTCTTTGTTCCCGTTTTAAAGGAAGGCAGCTTTGGTTCCTCTCTTGCCTCTGTTTTATGCGTTTCTTGCCGTACGACACAAATGCACACTGGCAGGACGGACCAGTTCTGAGCCGTGTATTTTGCCGCAGGGCACTATTTTCTTACCATTAACACTAGAGTAAGTGCTTAGGAATGGCTTGCTCTGAGATCTGCAGTGCAAGTCTGTCACTTCTGGTTCAGACACTTAAACCTCTTTTCCAGTCGCAATACGACTGTAGCATCCAGAGTTAGCCAGGTTGCTGCCAGGTGCCGGACCGGGCTCTGAGGCTGCTGGTTAAGCGCTGAAACTTGTGTACCACTGCTTTTCCCCGCTCGGGAGTATTCCCAGAGCCCAAGGTAGAGCAGAGCATCCTAATGAGTGTCAGATACCATTAACTGCTTTGCAAAAAGAAATGCCAGCTGTGCTACTGAAGTTATGAGATGCTGAAGACTGTTCTGAAGATGAAAGAAGTGGAGCAAACCTGACGTGAGGGATGTTTTTTGCCATCAGCTGCTACAGAGAGATTTTAGGTCTGCTGGTCCCCAGTGCCCCTTCTTCCTTCCTTCCTCCAAATCCAAATCCAGGCTCGTGTCCATCTGCCTTTGGCCTGTCAGGGCTCTAAGCAGTGACACGATAATTGGAAAAAACAGTCTTAAAAACCAGCAAGTTGTAGTAAATTATGCCGTTCCTTTTATTGGGCTCTTACTTAACAGAGAGAAGCCTTGTTCACTGTGTAGCCCCACGGCTGTGCTGAGCAGGCTGTTCCCAGCGGGGCGTTTCAGCCAGGGGTCTCTGAGAAAGAGGGTCACACAGACACGGTGTGACCTTCGTGCCAGCTCTGGATCATCCCGTGTGCCTTTGCTTTTCACCTGCAGACCAGAGGTGTGCAGCTGGGCAGAGCTGCAGAGACCTGGCCGATGGGAAAGCATGGCTTGTGCCTGCACCCATGTGCCGCTCCATCACCTGCCTTGTCACCTAATGTCACCCTGGGTCAAGGGAAATCTTGCAGACGTGCTCCGATATTGAAGCGGAGACCTCTGAGTGATGCCTTAATGTAGAGCACATAAGCCAGAAATGGCACAGAATCACAGAGCTGCTCAGTAATTACATGGCCCATGGCTGGTAATGTATAATTTGCACCTGAACTGCTGAGTGTTTGCTACAAAGCTGTCCTTCAGGCTGGAGCACTCACCTCTGGAGAGGCTGGTCAGGGCTGGGAGCCGGACCGGGAGCTCTACAGCTGAAACTGTCTCTACAGTTTGTGCTAAAGAGCAAAATTCCTGCAGTTGGGTATAACTAACAGATATTCTGCAGACGCGGATCAGAGGGAAACATGGATGATTTGTATTTTCATGGGGGAGCATAGCATAGGTGATTCAGGGGCTTCTGCTGAGTAGGTACTTCTTCATTGCTGGTGAGCTTTGATTTTCACTTGATTTCCATAGGAACAAAAAAAAAAATAATCTATTAAACCTGTCTCCCTGCTAGAGGAGAGAGTTTTCTGTTGTACACTTAAAAGCGATTTGCCCAGCATGGTGTTCCTGTGGGTTAAAAGTGAAATAAACACTTCATCCTGACAGATCTCTGACTTATTTTTACTCATTTCCCCAAACATTATCCTACAACGAGTCTGGGTGTGAGACGAAGCCAGAGCTCGCTCGTAGGAGAGCACCTGGCATCAGGAAACTTGTGTCTTTGCTGAGGGGCCTCATGAGTGGTCTTTTGTGTCATTGTTTTGTGTCATTGTTTTGCTTTCTCTTTGTAGAGACCTGAAGCTTGACAACGTGATGCTGGATAGCGAGGGGCACATAAAGATCGCAGACTTCGGCATGTGCAAGGAGAACATTTGGGACGGGGTGACTACCAAGACCTTCTGCGGCACTCCAGACTACATTGCACCTGAGGTAGGAGGTGGAGAAAGGTGGTAGGTGCTCCGTAGGTCTTTCAGCAGCCTGTCTGATGCTCTTTTCCATGCGATGACTTTGCTTTGGGTAGCTTTTTGAGAGAAACAGGGTTATTAATGAATTTACTGTCAGTCTGGAAAGTTCATCCCCTCAGTGCTGTCCATCCCCGCAAACGCTACAGCTACCTTTAAGGAAGCAGCGATACTGGATCCACCTCTCTGTTCGGCTGCGTGCCCTGCTTCTGCCTCAAAGTACAGAAAATCCTCTGGTGCTGATCTCCCTGCAGTGTGTTTTCCCTCTCTGGGTGTTTTTCCCACATTTGTGCTATCGGCATCCCTGTGCCTGTTTGATCCTTGGTGTGCTCAAACCCACCAAAGGCTGCTCCTCACACGCTTCCTTGCTCCTGGAAAAGATGAGCCCAGGAGCTCAGCTTTGCCCCTCGCCGCGTGTGACAGCTGCTTCCAGCGCAACGTGACCGGTGGGGAAGAAATGAATTATTCGTGGATAATATTTCCATGTGAAGTGGAAATCTTTAGATCTCTCCAGCTTGCCACTTGCAGCAAAGGGCTGTGTGCCTGATGAGGAGAGGCTCCCCATCTACAGCTCTAGATCACTCCAAAATTATTTTGCATTTGGTTATTACTTATGTGATGGAGTCACATATGACACTTACATGAAGTGCTATATGGGTGCAATTTAATGTCAGATTTGTGAAATTCAGGTAGGTAGTTATTCCCAGATGCCTGTTCCCTTAACATAAAAATAACCTTCTAAAATCTTCTCACTCTGCTGAATTTTCAATGATGAGATTAATATTTATTCATTTAAATATTTTAGAGAAAGAGATTCTTTTTGCTAGGACATAGTTAGATGCGCTTGTATGCTAAACTACATTGTGTTTTGCTGCAGCCAGAGAGGTTTCTAATTACTCGTTCAAATGTGTATTACGTATCCGCATCCTACCAAGATTAATATTGGTGTCCTGTTGGTACATAGCTCAGTTGCTGTGTGTGATTAATTCTCTTTCAAAGCAGGACAAATGACCGGTTCTCTTGGTATTTGCCTGAGCATTATCACTTAAACTCTTATTTTCTTCTGCTTGCTCTATTTTTATTTTTTTTTCCCAAAGGAAAACAGAAAATGGGAAATTAGGATGCAAATCACTACGGTACCCAGGAATGGTGTTAAAGCCTGCTACCAGGGGGTCTCAAAAGAGTGAATACATACATCCTCTACTTTGTAAATAGAAAAAGGGGGTATGTGGTTCTGGCGTGGTCTCCCGCTGGGTGGCCAAGCCCGCGGCAGAGCCGGGGTCCCTGCGTGTAGCTCCACTCCAGGGATCTTCTGCTGGACTGTGCTTCCTCCCGTTAGGAAGCTGCAGTGTTCTCAAGCCAACATGTCTTCAGGGTAAAAATGTCCTGTGATTTGCTTGACCCATTTTTAGGGCTTTTTCTATTCTAAGGTACAGCTCTGCATGCCAAGGTGACAGGTACTGAGTGCAAACGACCCCGCGTGTGTAATTTCCTCTGAACAAAATATGTTCTTCAGCTGTTGGGTTTTGACCTTCCCTAACGTGCAGTCGTCAACTTCCATTTACAGAGACTGCTTTTCTGCAAGGATTTCTTCTAAGTATTATTTTCTTTTAAAAGCCTTTATGGTGTGAAGAGTTCACACCTAAATTTCCCAGAGCACTCGTAAATCATCTAAGGAACAAGTGGGAGGAACTTCAAGTGCACTCGGTCGAGGAATTTCAGAGCTGAAACTGGACGTTTGGTCTCATTGGGAAGGGTCAGGCCTGACCACAGGACGCTGTCAAGGCTCTCAGAGTCATGTCACCACGTTTGGATGTGTGGCTGGACCAGGACCAGGCCAGAAGAGGAGACTGACATCCGTCTTGTTCTCCAATCGTGCCTCGGTGCTGATGCTTTGGCAGGATGGACCTCATCTCTTCCTGGGATGGGTGGCAGCACCTGACCTGCATCTTGACGTACCTCCTGGTCAGATCCCGTTGGACACTGCAGAGGTCTTCTGCAAGGACAGGGACGGCTGAACATGAGGACTCTGGAGGCTGTGGGCATTGCTCGGAGCCACGAGAGCGGAGCCTTGCTCGGGAGCAGGGGTAGCAACAGCAGGAGCAGACCTCTGGGGCTGGATTGCTGTGTACATTCTCCTGTGATTAGCATACAATTTGCATTTGTACTCAAGTACAGAAATCTTTGCAGAATAGAATTCTGTAATTTGGATGAATAAATTGCATAATTGTTTTGCATTAAGTAACAGATGGCAAAGCCCAAGGCCTGTCAAACCCCAAACACTGAAATGATGCCCGGCAAATAAACCAGAGCTTGAGAGACCCTTCAAAGCAGAAAAGAGCCTGCGGGAGCCTGGCTTCTCCTGCGGCCCCTGGGCTGGACCTGCTCCTCCTGCCACCATCGGATGGGCTGGAGGGACCCCCACGCTGAAGGAAGGAAGGAGGGGGCTGGCTTCTGGCAGCAGCCCCCGGCCAAGGGTGCCAACCCCGCATCTCACTGCGTGCTTGAGCCAAGGGACATGGAGAGCCCGAGCAGCAGAGGTTCCATGGGACCCAGGACTGGGTCCGTTTCTCCACCACCTGCTTGTCTTGTTTGTATGTGGGGTCTTGCTAGTGAGGACTGACCCCCTCGCTGGGTTCAGCTGTAGATGCCCCAAGCCACCGACACGCATGGGGGGAGGTCACCAGCTCCACAGAAGCAGGTTGGCTGGGTGGCTCCACTGCAGGGTCGGAAAATTTAGGGTATTTCAGATTTTGAAGAGTAAATGTGGAAAAATACAAAAATTCATGTCTTGGTGCCTTATCCAAAATAAATGTTTATATTTTTAAATTAAAAAACAACCACCAACCAACAAACCCCAAAGTTATATCCTAACTCCAAGTAAAATCCTAACACATTGCTCAGGTATAAGGGTAGGGCCGTCAGTTATTAGGTTATTTTGTAAGGGATGTTCTGCAATAAATAATAGAAAGCAAACTGGCAGCCTGGAATGCAGAGGGTATTGACTACCCATATGCTGCCAGTCTGTTTTAAAGGGCCACGTACCATCCATGGAGTGTGTTGTTATTTCAAACCAACTGCACTGAAGTCAGTGGAAAAAAATCCCAAAGTACATCAGGGTAAGCGAGAATGGCTGCTGCTCCTTTTCCAATGAACCTTGCTGTGATGAGCATATAAAAGCACAACAAATATGCTAAAGTTTTGTCTGAATCAGCACGAATCTGTCTTAAATCACAGTGAATATTCTGGGTTTTTTTTCCTAATATTTAGTGCACATTTGAGAGCTGATGATTTTTTAAAGTTACTGAACCCTTTGTCTTTTGTGTGTTCTGTTTATAATTGCTTTTTCCCACCATTCAGGGACTAATGTCTCAGTAAATAATCTTGTCCTTTTGACCCGGACTACAGCTTGAAATGAGTTTGCATTGGGACAACAGGTTAAAAATGGGAGTGTAATCCTGCTGTTTGTGTTGTTTTCAGATAATTGCTTATCAGCCCTATGGGAAGTCTGTGGATTGGTGGGCATTTGGAGTCCTGCTCTATGAAATGTTAGCTGGCCAGGTAATTGAATTTTAATTGATTCCTATGGGATTGTGTTAAATTCCATTGTGAATATATGCTGACGTGCAATGTGTTTTGTTGCTGGCACACGGCGGGGTGCCGTCTCCTCGGTGCTGGAGATGAAGCTGTGGATGCAGCCCCGGGGACTGCGATGCTGAGACACGAGTCAGCAGACGGGGCTGGTTTCATGGCTGAGGATCACAGCGGCGAACGGAAGCTCAAAGAGCAAGGAAACGCCGCTGACCCTCTGCTTGCTTTGTTCTAGGCTCCCTTTGAGGGAGAAGATGAGGATGAGCTCTTCCAGTCCATCATGGAGCACAACGTAGCCTACCCCAAGTCCATGTCCAAGGAGGCAGTGGCCATCTGCAAAGGGGTAAGGGCTGGCCTTCGGTTTCTGGGAGGAGGGAGAAGTGCAGCTGGTGGGCACCTCCAGCTGTCCTTCATGTGCAGGGGACCCAAGCCCCTCCTTGTCCCTCATGGCCCCCTCACCCTCCTTGCTCTGCTCAGGGCTGCAGCCTCCCAGCATGGGGGGACTCTGACAAAATTTGGTTGTGTTCTGGTGCTACTTAGTGTATATGTACTGAAGACACCCAGAAATAACACCCAGATCCTATCTGTGCCGTTACGCTACACTGAGCAGAAGTATGGGTAGGACTCAAGGGCTGGGCTGTCTTTGCGCAGGTGAAGGTCAAGAGAAAGTTGGAGTGTTGGATGGGAGGTGGGAGTTGAGGGCATCTGAGACCCCTCCTCCCATTAGGTGGCGACAGGGGAGCTTTATGCATCTTTACCTGAAAAGAAAAATGATGCTTAGAGAAAATGGATGTGATTTCTAAATAGTTTTCCTAAGATCAGATACAAAGCCTTCATCCTGCAGAGGTTTCCATTTAGCTCTGATGAGTCACCCTGTAGGGCCACCTGAAGTTCCGTGCTGGTGTGTGTCTCTGTTGGGTCAGGGCAATATTGCCATTATCATATCCCTTAAATTGCAGTGGAGCTCTGCGTTGCCTGTTGTCCTGAGCTCTCTATGGACTGGGCCTAGGCAAGGCTTAAATGCAGCCTGAATTAATTTGGGCTGTGATGAATAAAGGCTGGCTGGGTCCTGACGCTGTGCATATGGTTATTGCTTGGGACTGAGCCGCATCTCAGCCAGCCAGTGTCAAACAGCACTATAAATATGTGTTTGTGTAGGAATTTTAAAAATGTTTGCTTTTAATAGTTAATATTTAAAATATCTGAATGTTCTATATCTCAAAATAGTGTTCCTATCTACAAATGACACATCTTGCGCTTAACGCTCCCACTGCGGCATTTCAAAGCCTCTTCCCAGTGTTGCCAGGATTCAGAGCTGGTGTTAAAGAGGAGAATTCGCTTGTCCCGTGGGGAAAAGCTGCTGCAGGTGTTTCCTGCCGGGAACAGGGTGCAGGGAGGGGATGCTGTCCGGGCCACCTGGCACTCACCTTCAGCAGAATGTAATAAAATCGAGTCCTTAATTCAGAAACCGCACTGGTGATCGAAGGGGGAATTTCCACGAACTTTCTCACCCTCTCTCATTCCTTTTGCTGAATTCTGGAATGTTGTTGCTTGGGACATAAGGGGAAAGTCCACTGTGTCCCTGGCTGGGCAGGAGGGAGGGAATATGCTCTGTGATGCCGAACATCATTATCCCCCCGGTGCCCGAGGGAACAGAGCTTGTGAGGGAGCGGAGGCTGGAACAGGGACGGATCTCACTGTCGGCTTTGTTTGCTGTTGCATCAGTCAAAATGTGGATGCTGTAAATAGACGAGAAGAGACCATGACTGAAACGTCTGCTGGGTGTAGCTGTAATGGCTTTTCTCACTCTTGGAAATGTGAGGCTGCATGGGAGGACATTTAGCCATGCATGGAGAGCTTGGTTCTTTATAAATTCCTGTTGGGTTTTTGTTTTTTTTTTTTTGCAGCGAAGTGGTGGTTCCCTTTGTACAACTGTTGTTTGAGGGGAGTGCACAAAAACTCCAGACATCCTTTGCCGCCACCAAACTGCTACACCAGAAAGCTTAATTAAAAATATGTGCGGTATTTACAAACCCTCAGTAAGCTGGAAACAAAGTATTTACGTTTTCCCCTAGAATACAGCAAAATATGTCTCAATTAACCACAGGGGCATTGGAGCCGGGCTGTTTGCGTTGGTACCTGGTAGGTCTTCCAGGAGGGCACAAACCCAGCCTTAGATGGGTCTGGAGAGCAAACAGTTGGAGAAGCCTCTGCTCTTAAACGCGAAGGGTTTGGTATTTCACTGCCGTGCTCTCCAAAGCGATTTTGTTGTTCCCACGCGGTTTCACTCCGGCATGCCAGTGCCAGTCATCGCTTACTGTTTCACAGCTCGGAGATGAAAAGCATTTGATCCTGAAAGCCTTGTATCGGCCCGAGCCAAGAAACAAGCGTTAATCAGAGATAGTTGGCTGGGAAGCAAAATGGAGAGTTAACCAGAACACAGCTCCGTGACTCGACAGTCAGCATCAATTAGCAGATCAAATGGAGCATTTCCCTCCTCTGCTGTCAGCTCGGATTTTTTTTTCCGAGGGTTGATGTCGGAGCTGTGGTGTCCGTGGTGTAGGTAGCTGAGCTGTGCTCTCGTCGGCTCTGGTTTGGCTATCAGGAGCCAGGCTCCTGTTTCAGACCCATGGAATGGTGTGTGTGTGTGTGTGCACATGGGCACTGGCACAAACCATCACCCGTTTTCCGTCCCATATGGAGGGGTTTGACTGTGCCTGAGCAAAGCAGCCCTTTCCAGGTGAACAGATTGCCTGCGAATATAAGCTCCCCCTTTAATCTCTGCCTGGTAGCAAAGGCATAAAATGGCATGTTTTTCCACATTAAAGTTTACATTGTATTTTGAGTGGTATTCCCACTGGTGGTGCTGCCTGGGAAAAGCACATAATAGCTGCCTAGTGCCGTGCTACCGCCCTCTCGGAGGTGGGGATGTGGCCAAGGCTCAGTGGCCGTGGTTAGGAAAAGGGTGGCTGGAAGGTGGGACTGTTTTAAGGCCACGCATGGCAAGCACTCCTGGGTGCCGAGGGCTTTGCTGCCTCTGGCTCCGGCTGAAACACCGGGCTGTGGTTGGGATGGGGCCGGGATGCGCTGTGCCACGCAGAAGCGAGCCCAGGTGTGTGCCAGGGTGGCAGAGGGACCAGTGCCCTGGTGGGAAGGTCCCGGTGGTGACCACTGTCTGTAAGTCGTGTGGTCTTGCCAAACGAGGACAAACATCTGGATCAGCTTTGCCTCTTGGTGCAAAATCTGCTGCTGTTAAATGAAGCCCACGAACACGCGGCATCCCCTTGCCTTCCGGAGACAAAAAATAAAGCTGCAGTTTAGCAAAGCAGTTGAGTCCAGACTTGGACTTTGCTGTTGAGTCCAGACTTGGACTTTGCTGTTGAGTCCAGACTTGGACTTTGCTGTATCTGAGCTCCAAACATCAGACGTACCATCACAGGTGATTTGGTCTAACGCATCCTTCCTCATCTGCAGAAGCCTGAAGGGTTTTCGCTGCCTTGGTACGGGGATTAAATCAACTTGTTCCTGTTTAATACAAACAAAGCTAACTGATTATCCTATGTAAGCCAGGAGAATCAATCTGCATGTTTATGGGGTCCTATATATCAATAACAGATGGTGCCTTCGTGCTCACATGAGTAAAAGCACAATAGGAAAACAAGAAAATTTAATTTCTGGATGCATATAGTGAAAATACCGAATAACTGCACAGTACCACAACTCTGTTCAGCTTTACAGGCAGGTACGTGAAGTAGAAAATCTTTTACGATTCATTAATCAGCTGAGCTGCTGAATTTGATGTGCATTTGTGTTTGGCTGAGGAGGCTGGGGGTTTAACAGCGACACTTCGATTTGGGGGGCGGGTGTGTGTAAAACACCTTCCAGCACCAGGAGGCAGGTAAGAACCTGGGCTCTGGCTGGAAAAGCTAATTAATACAAGAGCACAGAGTGCGCTTAGTGGCATGTGTGTATGAAGTGCCTGCAGGGCAGCGCGGTGCGAGCAGAGTCGTAGACATTTTCACCGGGTGAGGGTGGGGAGATCGTGCTCTCACACGGGGGAGGGTCCGCTCGGGGGGACCCCTGGCCCGGCACAGCCTTGGCATCTCTTGAGGGTCTCTGGGAGGCAGCCAGAGACGGGTGACCACACATCTGTCAAGCTCGCTCTGTCAGATACTTTCCCAGCTGCATTTTACGCGCAGGTATCCATGAGCTTTAGTGTCGACGGAGGCGCGGATCCTGCAGACACAGGCCTGCTTTCCCTCCTTGCCCCAAATGATCCCTGGCACTAAGAGCTAGAGGTTTGTCGGTGTGTTCAGGATCAGCACTTACCAGCAAAGACCCACGAACAGATTTCTTTTCATGTCTGCTGAATGCAAACTAAGCCATTCGACGCGCCAGCCAAATCACTAAATCAGTTTATTAGCACATTTCAGGCTCTCACATTGTTGTCAGAGACCTGCCTTAGGAAAACCTTATTGAGTCGCAGGATGCTTTTTATTCCCCTGCTTTAGCACGGCTAAGCGGGACCTGATTGAATTGTCAGGATGCTGTCCACAGCCTGGCCAGGAGATGCAAAGATCCTCTTGTTTAGCTGAACCGGTCAACTTGAAGTGGATGTAGTGAAAGCCGAGGGATGGCAGGGTTCAGCGGGGCACAGCTTCACCCCATCCGTGTGCCGAGGGTGATGTGAAAGCTGCCAGGTGGCACCGAGGGACGGCAGGTCACCCACCTCGCTGTGCTGCCTCGGCAGCGGGGGGACCACAAGCCTGCAGTGGGGCTCCCTGCCTGCCAGGGCTACCTGCCCGCAGCGCCTGGTGGCACCGCTCCCCTCTCCTGGCAGGGGACAATGACTTGGATCCAGCCCCTCCTGCTCGGCCGGGCTGCTGCCACGCTCATTCAAGAGACCGAGACACGTAACGTCTTGTCTTCTTACACTGGGGTTTATTATTTTTTTTTATAAAGAGCTGCACGCTGCAATACTGTATTATTTACCAAAAAAAGTAAAACACGAGTTAGAAAAAAAGCTGGGTTCTGACTTTTCTGCACCTCGCACCCCCATGGCCCTCCCTCTCCAGCCCACCAGCAACGGCTCCAGCGGGATTCCTCGTGCGGGGATGGGCTCTGCGAGAATGATGCTGATGCCAGTCACGTCCTTGCCCTGAGGAGAGGCAGGTCTCACCATCTGGAAAATCACTTGTCCAGCTTGGGAAGCCTGGTGGGCCTTTGCTGCCTGCAGATGGGCTTTCCAGGGGGTGCTGCTGGTTGGAGGAAGCTTCGCTCCATCAGTCTTTCAGCTGCAGGTTGCCTTCACAGCTGGCTGGCCATGGATGTAGTGCCATTTGCTAGCAGAGTGGTTAGCAACTCTGCTCTTGCTTCACATTTGTAGGGTTATTTTTATTTTGTGGGGTTTTT
>KZ507848.1:19039-54652 GCA_002844005.1 Limosa lapponica baueri | reverse complement strand
GACAAACCCTACTACTAATATGATAGTAAATATTTATCTATATTTATTTTATATTTTTACAATTGCAGACTGTAGGTCTGCAAAGACTTGGTTTTCATCTTTTTCTAGATTCAGCATTTGGCTGATTTGTGAAAGTGTGTCAGTGGACTGTGTTAACCTTGGAGAAGGCTGGAAACGCCGGGGGGAGGTCTGTGTGTCTCCATGTTATAGGTATATATGCATACATAGATAATCTTCACGGAAGGGCTGTAACATTTCTTTTCGTATATTAACGGCAGATTTAGCCACTATCATATTTGTGGGAATCCTTTTTTGTTAGACCTTGTTCATTTTAAATAAAGGACAAAGGATGGGGAAAAAAGGCCCAAAATGTCACTGAATATATAATATATACAAAAATATATACAAAATTAGCCCCACTTGACTTGTTTTTGGAATATATAATTATTTTTTAATACAATGTGGGTTTTTTTTTTTTACTTTCTATTTCTTGGGTATAAGCTACTTGTTGATTTAGCACAGTGTGCTACTCTGTGCAGTAGGTAGTTACAAGCTGAAATAGATATGAATGAAACAGTTTGTTATAAAAATGGCAAGATAAAGAGACTTATTTGGTAGTATATTAACATATGTTGTGGTGAGGTGTGCATACTTTGAAGGGAGGAGGCATTAAAATGTTTTCCTTTTGCCAAAGAAGCAGTTGTTCCCGCTGCAGGCTTCCTGGCATTTCTTCAATAAATAGAGTATCTTAAGAGCTTAAGAGAGTACCAAAAAGGCAGTTTTTGAGGGTAGAATTTCTAGGTTGTGCATGTTACTTGTAAAACCTTTGCTGGTTTTATCGGGTTGGTTTGAGAGAGTTGAATTAGCATCAAGAAATGTAGAACTTAATCCTTCAGGAATGCAAGTATCATCTACTGTTTAAGAATTGTGAAACTTTCTAAAATAAATCCCTTTTATTAAGTCTGCTTTGCAGTAGGGGAAAGAGCCATGTCCAAGCAGACTTTATACTATTGGGTTTCTGTCATTTCACTGATTTTTTTTTTTTTTTCCAATGTTGGTATCCCCAACAGGCCTTCCCACCCAGCGGGATTTACTGCTGAAGCAGAAAAACGAATCATCAGCTTTTTTCTTTTTCTTCAGTACTACGCAGTTGAGATGTAAATTGTCCAGGTACCATTATACCTATATCAGAAATGCGCGAGTGTAGTACAGAATCCATTTTTTTTAATGGATAAGAAAACTATGGTAGTGTTACAAATACTGATTTTTTGATACAATACTCCGATCGGGAATTTTCAGTATTATTTTTACTGTGGTTTCCTCTGTCTTTGAAGGAGATGTTTTGTTGGAAGTTTTTGTCCTCTTTTCATAGCAACTTACAGACTCCAAAACACAGTTTATTTCTGAATTCAAGCTGTAAAAGTTGTTTTGGAGTTAAATCTCTTGATCAGCTAAAGGAGATTGACATTTGTTTTATTAAGAGTCAGATGGTAAGAGTGGAGCTTGAGTTTTGTATTATTATTTATTTTTTATTTTCTTTCTTCTTCCCATAATCTAATTATTTTTTATTGAGTTCATATCAATCTCTTTATTATTGTCTACAAGTGCAGTTCAGAAGAAATTTAGTCTGTTCTATAAGCAGGATGAATCTTAACTAACATTTTAATAGATGATATTTCAAGAATGGAATGTTCAATGAATAAATGACTTAAACACGCAATTGAAGCTGAAATGTCATACCCTATTTTTATAAAACGAGGAAGAGGGAAGCCAATATATAGACTGAAAATGCAGCTTAAATTCATGTTTCTCTGATGGTTTTTTTTTTTATACGAACAGTGTTTGTATTCATCTGTATCTTTGGGTGATATTGTTCTAGATTAAAATAACTCCATTTTCACTTGTCCAAATTTTTCTGAAGTTGTTCTACTGTAAGAGTATTTCATAACCAGTGAACATGGGAGCCAGCTGTGTGAGTTCCAGAGGAGAGAGGGTGCTTGTTGCTGATTGAACTGTGCATCCCTTGTTTTTCAATAGGAGGTGTCACAATACTTGGACTTCTTTTTAATGCATATATTTCTAGGTAATTTTTGATTACTTGCTTTTCGGGTTAGTTCACATTGAGATAAATTTTCCCTGTACTGCAAAAAAGTCTGGTTCCAGCAGTTGAAAAAAAAATGACCATTTTTAAATGTTTTTTTGTCATTAAAAGTGGATCTTAACTCTTCACTTAAGGCGGGAGCAGGACAAAGGTTCTGTGGGTTTTTTTCTAGGCATTATAAAGGGAAAGGTGCAGGAGAGAAATGAGAGAGAATAAGGCTTTAACCCATGGATATTGCTAAAGAGTTTTTCTGAGTAAAGATTAACTCCTAATGTGATTAGGGAGCACAGGCATAATTTTTGTTTATGCTGTGATAACAGGCACCGTGTTAATAAAAGTGGGACCCTGCTGCTTCTAGAGACAACACAAAGAAAACAGGAATCTCTGGCTTTGCTTAAATACACTTTTTGAGCGGTTTTACTGTGGTCACTGTTAGATTTGGAGCACTCTTCTTGGGAACCTTCCTGTTACTGCCCTGGAGGATCAGAAATACAAATGTCCTTTCCTCTGCAAAGAACAAGATCTAATATCAAGAATTGTGGGCTTTTTTCTCTTTTGGCCTGATATTTCTCTTGGGCTCTCACCGAAGTTCATTACAAACCTTCTATTTACTTCGTTGCGGTGAGGTTAAGATCTTACACTGAGCAGAGCGGAGCTGTTTATTGCCAAGTTGGCTTCAATCCTTATATATCAAATTCTGCTGAATCCCTTTTTCTGGCATGAAGGGAACACCCATGTGGTAACAGCGTGTCAGGTTTTACTGACATCACAGCCAAGTTGAAGACTGGAGAGTGACAAACCTTTCACTAGAGAGGATGACTTTGAAGGCCACTGCGGGCCCCATCAGGGTACCACTGATAACAGAAGAACTTTCACCTGGATGTCAGTGGAGCTTGGATCAAGTTTTAATTGATGAGAGAGAAGAATGTGCTTTACCATCTTTGTGTTTCTTGCAAAAACTGGGACAATGACACTGAAGTCCACGTCTGCTGCCCGGCAGCCTTTCTGTCTGCAGCTGAACTTAACGTAATACCAAGGTTTAACTATCTTTGCCTCTTACCTCCCTCTTAATACTACTCACGTTGTTGCAAAATGTTATAGTTAACTTGTGATGGAAGAGGCTGGGTAAATTGAATCCAGAGTTTTTATTACTTTTTGTATTACAGACCTATTTTGTAAGAGACCAAAGGTCTGGTGGAAAGAAATGGCGAGGTTCATGTGAAGTCTTCATTGCTTTTGCTTTTATGTGTCCTTCTTTGGATTACAATTTGAACTTCGATTGCAACTGACTTCGTTCTGTGTCTGTTGAAAGCATCTGTGTGTTGCTTTTTTGCTCTGTATTAACCACATGTCAGTTAGTGTGAAGGTGAGCTTGCTAGATGTTTTATTTAAAGTTAGTGGTGCAATTTATTGTATGTGCTTGATAATAAACTATATTTTTGGATAGAATTACCGTCCATTAAAGTTAACTAAATTCTTGCTCCTGGGGCTATTAAGCTATGTTAGGATGTAGCATTTAATTTACATTTCAGTTCATTTGCATAGTAATTAGCTCATCTAAGTCTCTTGTCCCAAGGCTGAAGAGGTGGGGTGAAGACACCTCTTAAAACACTGCCAAGCCCAAAACCACCACTTCCCTTCACTTAATCCCTCTGTCTCAGACAATGTAGTTCACCAGATCTTGCATAATAGGAACAAAACCCATATGGAAATGTTAGTTTTGACCCTTCTATGGATTGACCAAAAGAAAAATTACTTTCAGTAGGGCTGTCTTGAGTGCCACCCTGATAGTCCATAGATGTGGCTGTGCTTCATGTATTATTTACTAAGCAGCATTCAGCAACATTTTTTCCCCTCATCTAACAGATATCATAGAAACAAGGTTGCCAAAAATAAGTAGAAATTAAGCATCTGTTTTTCCAGTTATTTCACTCTTTGCTGTGCAGCATTTGCTTCAGTCAAAGCTGCTGCTCTGTGTCTGTTCTGATGAGTTCTTTGGGTTGGATGCTATCTGAGTTTTTGTCCGTGTGTTGGGTGGATACTGGCAGAGCCATTCCTAAACGAGACCTGTGTTGGTGAAGGTGACTCTGACCATCAGTTGTAATGGGTGCCTTGAAGGGTTTAGATACCATTCAGACCTCCCTGAAGCTTGTTTGCTTGTCAGTTTACGATGACTTGCCTTTTTAGTGTTTTACAAATGACAACATAAATTTTCCTGCCCTTGCCAGGTAGGTAACCTCTGTGAGGCAGCAGGAGGAGGACGCGAGCCTCTTAATAAGTGAGATGGCAGAGGGGAGAACAACCCTTAACCTATAACTTTTACCAGCCGCTGCTGTGTCCCTTATGAATTAGAAAAAAACAAATGGGAGAGCTTAACATCCTTTTCCTTTGCAATTAAAAGTACTTGGCATAAATGCAAGCTAAGTGGAAACTTCAGTGGCTGAATAATGCTATTGTATGCAGGAAATGAGAGGAGCTGAGATCTCACTTGGAAAGGCACTGGATGTTTTGTGGCTTCTGAGCCAAGATTTAGGGCTGTTCTATGTGGTGACATTTGGGGAACTTGAGAGCCGAATTGAACTACTGCATCTGCGTCCCCCCACTTCAGTGATCACTTACAGTAGAGCCCCCTGTTCCGCACTGAGGAGTCCTACCAGTATTCCCTGTAGCTGGCTCAGGAGCCTGGGAGTGGACATTTATAACTATCGGATTTCTGTCTGCTACTTCAGCAAGAAAGAGAGCAAGAGTTGGCCAAACGCTTTCATTATCTTTTGACATTTTAAATAATAAAACCCTCATGGCATGCTTTTTTTCAGCACCCATTATGCCCTTCAGACATCTCCTGCTCCCAGGCAAAAGACCTTGACACATCTGTGAGAGATCTTGAGTCTCAAGAATGAAAGCAGTTCTGTTGTTGGAGGTGCTGAAGTGATTTGACTTTCTGATGATGCCTTCCAAGTGGCAATCAAGGCCTAATTTCTCAAGTACCCTGATGCTTTTTTTTTATGTTCATGAGGAATGTAAATATTGACTGGCTCTTTCTGTCAAAGAAAGCTGTCAGTCCTGGATGGCTGTTCTGTTGCTAAATATGACTACAACCGCGGTGTGAGGACCAGTGCCTGGAAGGTGTCCTGCTGTCATTGTCTGTGAACCTCATGAAGTTACGAGGCTTCATTTATTTTTTTTCCTTCAGATCAATTGGGAAAGCTCTCTTGTAATGTAAAATGCAGTACTGTGTTTGTTTATTGATTGGTGCTATGGATGTTCTCTAAGTGCACTTTTATAACTGCGAATCAAGCTCTCCTAGTAAGAAAGCAGAAAATGCATTGCAAAATTCCAGTTTGGTGCAGGTAAGGGCCACTGGAAGGCTGATGTCTTGTTTAAGAATGAGAAACAACTAGGGCACATAATCCATGCTAAAATGGAGATATGGTCTGAAGATATTGATGACATTGCCTAGATCTTACGAAAAAATACATTAAAAAAGATAACCAGTGTTCCTTCTAGGGGCAAGTATTAACTAATGGTGGCATCGAATATGCCCCATTCTGCTTTTGTTGATCCACTTTCTGGGTCCTATAATTCTGCAGTTGTAGCTTTTATATCAATCTTATGTTTCCTTTATACTTTAGAGTTTTAAACATTGATTTCTATTGTTAAAGCAATTAGAAGAATCAAGCTGAATATTCTTGGGTCAGTTTGTGATATCTGTGATTGCTTCGCTGGCACTGAAGTTTTGATACAGTCTGAGCATGGACTTGAATTTGGCTGCCTTTGCTTCTGCCCTGTCTCTGTTGGCTCTCTAATTTCATTTTGCAAACAGCCAAATCAATGTGGATGATACATGAACAGAAGAATTACCACGAAAACCAGCTTTAACTTTCTTCAGAAAGCTTACCTTGGAGTAGGGCTTGGAGAGACCTTGGCAAGATCTCCTATGTGAATTCTAGGTAAGTGCTCCTTTTAAAGTAGGATGAAAAGCAGTCGAGTTTTCCAGGCAGTAGAGAACCTCATGTTTAAAAGTACCAGGATTAATTATTCTGTATATTCACACCTTACTGTTGTTTCTATAAAAACTGAGTAACTGCCACAATAGGGAGTTAGTTTGTATCTTATGTCTTTGTAGAATTAAGATTGATTTTATACTTCTACTGATAACACTCATTACTCTCACCATTTAGTACTCTTGTGTTTCTTTTCCTGTATAGTTGCAAATAACAGTCCTTCTTTCCTCTCTCGGTCCTTACTCCTGAATAGAAAGTGTTGCTCCATTCTCTAGTCAGTACACAAACTCTTGTATGCTGACTAATTTTCGCTAATATTAAAGCAGCGTGTTACCTGCGCAGTGACAAAGAACAGGTTTGTTCTTCTGCGGGCAAAAGCACCTGAACGTATTTCTGTAAAATTATCTAGATCACAAATATGCCTTCTGTTCTGGCTGCAGATGAATAGAGGATATCTAACTTAAATTAATGGATTCGTTTATATTAAATCAGTACTTCATATCAGATTTTCAGATCTAGCAGCATCTAATCCTGGCTCTAAAGCCTCCATTATGAAACATGGGGGCTCGAATTTCTCCAGTAGCTCTATCTAAACTGTAGCCAAACTTATGTCTGATTCTTACGGGGATACTTGGGAGAAAGTTTGAATTGAAAAGCTCTCCTTAACTATCCTTTTTTTTCCCCTCCTCCCTCAAGGAAGCTCAAACGGTGTGGAAAGCGGTACCTGCCAGCCAGACATCTCTTTCTAGGTCAGTGCGGAGCCGCGTCCCCTCCCCGCCACGCCGAGTGACACGACGTCTGACATCCCTGCCCGGCGCCCTGCACTCTGGCCCCAAGCTGCAGAGATGAAAAACATTGATTCCGGTCCATCTCATTGAAGTACTATCACGAGGTGTTCACAGACATGCTGGGACTAGTCCTTACTTACAGGAACCTTCATCCAGGGGGATCTGGTGTGTTATGTAGCAAGAGGCTGCGAGAGGGAGAATGAATTTACTGTTTTCATTTACAGTCAGTAGCCTGAGACCTTACTGGGGCTTTAGCTATTCTTGATTAATCTCATATGTGGATGCTCCTGTTCCAGAATAAAAGTGCCTTGTTATGAAAGAATTTAATTCCTTTAATTTCATTTGGGAATAAGTACATCCACACACCTGGTGTTTAAATCAGAGACAACTATTGCTTTATGAATTTACACCCTGCTGTGTTCTGGATCAGATCTCATGTGCAGCTAAATCCTTGTATTCGTTTAACAAGACCTGATTTATTGCTTAAAACTCTTTCTTTTGGGAAGTACCTGTTTGGAAAACAAAAATTCTGTTTGCAAGGATAAGATTGGTGGCAGGGGGGAAGGAGAATATAAAAATTCTGACAAAAAATTTGTTTGGAAACACTGCATTGGAAAACATTTTTACACGTCAGATCTTTGTCTACTGTTTTATTCTGGAACATCTGTCTTTTGACACTTCAAATAAATTTATTTTGATATAATATTTCAAATTGAGAAATACAGCTTTTGAGACATGGCTTGGAATATTTCAGTTTTCTGCAGTGAAAACGTCTTTTACGTCTCCACTGTCACACTGTCAGATGAAAACACGCCTGGCAGGAATGCTGTGGCCTGACTTTGCCCTGCCCAGGTGTCAAGGTAAGAAGCTGCCCTCAGAAGTCACTCCTTGCTGGATGCGGTTTGAGTTCCTTAGACGTAACCCAAGGCTGTGGCGGGGCCTCGGCCACCGCTGTTCTCTCCGTGTGCCTTGTGGGGTTGGTAAGGGAGGAGCTGATGAGGGGATGGGTTCCTCTCTGACCTGTCCTCCTCCTCTGGCTCTGAAGAGCGCGGTGTCCTCAGGGCTGTTGAGCAGCGTGGTGGTGACGGTAGCGTGGTGTTCTCCCTTGTCTCTTTCCCAGCCTGACTTCGTTTAAAGCTTACTGCTTTTTAGCTGCGTGGATCTGGTTCAGCTGCCGGAGGGGTCTTGCTGTCAAAGGGAGGGTGTGCACTTCCCCAGTGAATGCATAAGCACAGGGGAGAGCTTTCCTGAAGATGTATTTCTAAGCTCTTTAAGATTTAATACCCTCTTGAAGTTCAAACCAGTGTAAGGGAAGGCTTAAGCAGCTTAACGGGTTAAAATGATCCATGACGGTGTCCTTCAGACAGTTTAAAGACCCTGCAGCAACCCAAGCAGGCCACCTGTTCCTCTCCCAGACAAACAGGTTACCCTCCTGACCTTTATTCTGCCACCCTTGGGTTTTGCCTGGCCTGGCTCCATGTGTGGAGTGATTGTTCTGAAGTTTGTCATTGTCTGAAATGCCACTTGCCAGAGTTTAATGTGCACAGCTGCAACCTGAGCCGTCGCCGTGTGTTAATAAGACTAAAACCGTTGGACCGACACCAAAAGATCTGCTTGCACTTGGCATGTCATAAATTAACATCATTCTTACCTGCCAGGGATGATTCACTGCTGGCTCCGAGCGTATTTAAACTTTAGAGGATGCCAACAAACTGGGCGGTGGTTTGACCTGCCACGTGGCCCGGGAACTGCTGCTTTGCTCCCTGCCTCCGCCTTCCCTCTGCGGCAGCCTGTCGGGAAACAGAAGCTCTTTATGGCGTGATGAGAGTTGTGTTTGTGTGCCGCCCTGGCCCTCCTGCCCCCGGCTGCCAAAGGGCTGGCCTGTTTGTGGGAAGATCCTCACCGGCTTTCAAATTCCTAACGGGATTGTTACTGCCGGTTTTGGGAGTGGTGGCGGGGGGTTAATGCTTGACTAGGGGCTGTAGCCTGTCATTGCAGCAGCTTCAGAAGGCTTGCTTCCCGCAAATCCTAGGCTGGCAGGGCTGTGATGGCCTCTTAGCATCCCAGAAGCTGCATATAAATTTCATGATAGCGGAGTAGACTCGACCAACTAACAGCCCGCAGCAGGTGGGAGAAGCTCGTGCCCGTGCTGGGCGACCAGGGCGGCGGAAAGGGATGCCCCACGTGGAAGCGATGGAGATCGTGTTGCAGGGTTATATGCCAGAGGTTGAACGTGCTCCTCGGAGCCCAGACTCTTGGGCTCCAGCGTCGCGGTGACTGCCCGGCAGTGGGTGCTGCTCTGTCCCGAGGGACTTGCTGAGATGGGGGACAGTTCTTCTTTCATGGTTATTCACCGCTTCCCTGCTGCATCCGGGATCAGCGACTGCAGTGCTGCCCTGGGAGCGGGGACAGTCCCCCTGGGCCGTTGTAGGGCACGGAGAAATAGGAGATGAGAAGGGACAGGAGACAGTTAAAGACATTTTTGCTCTTCCTCGATGAAGCCCATGGATGGGGGGAGAACGTGGGTATCTCTGTTCACTGAGGAGGTATTCATCTATCTCCTAATAGAGACCAGGCCTTTTTATAATGACTTGAGATTTGTCTCCTCGCGCTTTTCCCTCAGGGCTAATGTGTTCCTCATAAAGTACTGTGAAGGCATAATGTGCTCCTTCAGTTAAAACTGCTCCTTTGCTTTCCATGGTGTCTGCGTTGCCTATTTACCTTGGCTCATCCAAATCATTTGTTAAATACCAAGTTTGCATAAGCTGTCCTGTGTGGACCTTGGACCCTTGAAGCCTCGCTGTAGACATCAGGAGGGATAGAAACAGGCCCCGTATCTGTCAGAAATGTTGTTGGAATCTGATGGAAATCCAAAGTGTTGTACGGAACAGGGTGTAACCATGATTTGGTTAGGGGTAATTATGGTAGGCAGTGCCAACAGCAGGCTGCAGTCCTTCTCATGTTCCCCACCACAGCTTGCACGCAGGCTGGCCATTTAACCCTGATGTAACTATTCCGTTATCGCTGTATCCACTACCTTTTGTTTTCTTTCCCAGTAGAGAAAAAAAATAATTACAAATGAGGTCCACCGTTTATAGGTAAAGAAATGAGGAATGCTGGAAAGGGATCATCCTATCCAGCAGGCGACCTGACCCTGCAGCCCTGGCTTATCTAAGGACACAATTCGGACTCACCTCCTGCATCAGCGCCGCTGAAGCGCCTCCAGAGCCGCAGCAGAGGTTAGACAGTGTCTAGGACAAGGACTGCAGCTCTCCTCTGCTCAGCTTGCAGGCACATGGTGATTGCTGCCTGAGCTGCATAAAGGGCTTATGCTGTCTTCTATTTTATTTTGCGGGTAGCACGGGTTGTTGGGTTTTATTATTTTCTCTTTATGCAAGGCTAACATGGAGAGTAGAGCCGGTTGCCGGGCAGTGGGGATTGCAGTTGGTAATAAAGGTCTGTTTTCTCACTTTCTCTATTTTTGTCTCTGGGCAGGATGAGGCACATCAGGGGAAAATCTGACTTGAAACAGAAGCTCAATTTTAAGTTGGAGTTAGACAGTCCTGCCGAGAGAGGTTTGCTTACACCACAGCTGTCCCTCAGCTCGGGGCACGACCACTGTGCTCACGCCACGGCAGCCCCTGGGCTCCGGAGCCACTTTTCTCCTGGACAGCAGGGGTAAAGTAGGGTACGGCATTACACCAAACCCCCATCCCCTCATTACTCTGCAAAGTGGTGTTTTGATGACTGGGGCAGGATGGTTGTCCTGGTTGTCCCCCAGCTCCCATGGGTCTTGTGGACATACTGAAAAGGTGACATATATCCTCCTGTAATGAGGGAATGGTCTTTGTCAGACATTGGAGTCAGGACTCTTGGGTCTTACACCTTTTCTTGCTGTTTTGGGGGCACCTACAGAAATTCCGTGTATCCTTTCAGCACAGAGATGCCCCTCCGTGTGTGAGACCCCGCTGGTGGTCTGTTATTTGCAGAAGGACTTTTTGCTTGCAAGGAGAATTTTGCAATCACCAAGTGAAAACTGCTCTTTGGAAGAACTCTGGTTTCGGTACAGACCTCTGAATCTCTCCAGGTGAGTCTGTTCTCGACAAGGTCACCGGATATCCTCACATCTGCTGGGATGAGGAGATGAGTGAATCCAGCTGAGCTGCATTTTGTGCGTGCCCTCTCTAAAACGAACTGCGGAGCTGATAACTTCTTCGCCCCTGGCCCCTGCCAGCTCTGCGAATTGCAGCTTCTTGTTCAAAGCTCAAGCAAAAAGTGCCCGACTGCCACAGCCCCACGGCAAGTGTCAGCTGAGAGACAGGCTGCGACAAGCCTAGACATGTACTGGAGTCGCTGCCCGGTCTGGGAGGGGGGATGCCAGCCACCCTGCTCCATGGGCAGCACTGGGATGTTGTTTTTTCTCTTATAACTTCAGTTTGAGGCAAGGGAGAATCGGTGCTCAGGGACTGCTGGAGGTGGGAGGAAGGGTTTGCCCCCTCTGAATTGCTGGTCAGTAGAAGTTGCAGCGAGAGTCTGTAGCTGATATTTCTGAATTTTGTTTTTTTGCTGGTATAAAGAAGATCAGAATCTGGCCTAGGGTGAGGGTGTTTGTGCTTTGGCAGTGGGTGTG
Source organism: Limosa lapponica baueri (assembly GCA_002844005.1). Lineage (NCBI taxonomy): Eukaryota > Metazoa > Chordata > Aves > Charadriiformes > Scolopacidae > Limosa > Limosa lapponica. Next base: position 43,129 of record KZ507848.1, on the reverse strand, counting down.
AAAGGAGAAACTCCAGAGGGTTGGGCGGCAACATGCTAGTTCTGTTCTCTTCCGTAGATGGCCTTCCGGAGACACGCTGGGTGAGTGGAAAATGTAATGAAATTCCCAGAGCCTCCTGGTGCACTACCAAGGTATTCTTGCCAGCTTTCCAACCCGAGATGTTGGTGCAGCTGTAGGGGCCAGCTCTGCAGATAGAGCTGATTGCAGATTAACCCCCACCATAGCAGGAGGATTACTGAGAGAGATGTTTTCTTCACCTGGGAAATAGCGCGCGCGCGCTGTAGCCTTTGGGGTAAAATTAGGAGAATAAAGGGCTCACAGTAGATCAAGCTCTTTTCAAACTGCCTTTCTTTTTGGAAAGCTCATTTGTTTATTCTGGTTCACAAACCGAGCAGTACAAACAGCAGTAAAAATGTGATGCATCCCGAATTCTAGCTGTGAGGATGGGTTTCATGACCACTGCAGTCTGCGCAAGGTCTTTCAGATCCAAACCATCTGTGGGGGCTCAGAGTATGCAAACTATTCATGTTGTCTTAAAGATTTACCAGGGAGCAGGGCCTTAATATGCCAGAATCTGTAAGAAAACAGGGACCTGCACCACTGACAGTCCTGAGGGTCTTGTTTTAAGCTTCTATTGAATAGATTGATCATTGTCCTGCAGCATTTAGTGGTGGAGAAAAAAAGCAGGAAGGGGGTTTAACAAGTGTCTCATATGGTTTGTGTTGTCTCTGCTATGCTGAACCTTTCTTTCTGCTCACACAGCAGGGGTTTTCTTTGCCTCTGTTTCTTTTGTACAGATGGTAGCAATAGGTTTCGTTTCCCCCCCAGCCGTCAAATTAACAGCCTTGGCGAGCTTTCATTTGCTGGCTAGTTTTGGGTGGTGCTGGAGGATTGCTCCACTCAGTACATTTCCAAGACTGGCTTTTTAACCCAAGCTCTATAAAAACAAACTTTTTTTTGTTGTTGTTGTTTATTTGTTTGAGAGAAGGGACCTTGGGAAAGCAGATACAAAATTTGCTCTGACTGCATTTTGCCCGCCGAAGGAGTTGGCTTTGAGTTGCTTTAGAATAGCAGATTGGCTTCTTGCACAAATCTCCCACAAGCAATGGGCTGAATTGGGAAAAGCTGGTGGGCAGAGGTACTGGAAACGATCTGCTGCTGTGTTAAAGCATCCGCAGGAGGGACTAATGAAAACTCTGGCCTCGTATCTCCAAACTCCACAGGAAAGCTTTCCAATCCATCCAGTTGCACTGATCAGCTTCAGAATACAACGATATCCCGAGCTTGTGAATTTGCAGTGTGATTTTTCTCTTCTTTCCCCCAGTCGCAGTAATCGAATACGATACCAAGGAGCAATTGCAGAATGGCAGCCCTCACCGTTCTCCAGCGGCGCTAAGAGCAATATTTAGCTTACAGAGAAATTAGTGGTCTGAATTGCTCCATCGATACAGACACTGATGCAAGTGGATCCTAATCAAAAACAGGTGAAGAATTGACGTTGGGTTGTTACGTTTATAAAACAAAGAAGGAAGACACGGGCAGTAGGTTTCCTAAACCTTTCCCCAAAGCCTATGGGAGGGACATAAACTCATAAACTGAGCCAAGTGCTCCCAAGTCCTTGTGCCTTTACTATATATAAATAAACAGTGTGTGTATATATATAGTTTGTATGCTAAGGGAACAGCACAAATTTAAAGTTCTTTCCTTGCCTGCCTGCCTGTCTAACTCAAAAAGCTCTGCTCTTGGCATCTTTCTGTAGCACAGCAGCATGTGTGGGCACATCTAGGTTGGCAGCTTTGTGCATATTTGGTGCATCTTCACCTTTTGGGGGTTCACTTTGTGGCAGAGACCTGTGACATGCTAGAGACTGTAGGACCCTGGATTTTGGCTATCTATCATCTCCTCTATCTTGAGGATGTAGTTTGAAATATTCGCTCATCAGGTGTTTCATTTAAACTTGGTTCCACTTGAAAAAGAACCTGTATATCCAACATACTGCCATGCCAGGAACAACAAAAGATACTGAGCCACTGCTCAGCCTCGCATTTGTTTCTCACATGTGTTCCAGGACTGCTCTCCTCAAACCTCCTCACTGGTTGTTTTCATCTGTTTCTAGAGCCGTATGTCTCCGAAGGCAGGACCAGCTCTGCCATTTGAACAATCCTCCTCCATCTGCTGCTACTGCTCCTATTACTGTAGCTGTGTGTGAAGTGGCAGCTCGGTGACGCCAGGCTTGCAGACACTTCATCAGTCTATCTGTCATTGCTTGTGTGTTTCCAGTAACCCGTGCTAGGTGAGGTCATCACAAACTTGTATTTTCGTGCTGGGCTTCAGTGGTTTAAGATTGTTAGGAATAAGACCACTGCCATTGGCAATTAGGCCAGCTGGGATAAAAATTCCCTGGGCATTCAGACCCGCTATTCTCGGGGAAACGGCAAACTGCTATTGCTGTGGGTTAGCTCCCAAATGTTGTCTTTACAGGCCTGTCCTCACCATGGACAAACACTGGTCAGATCTATTCCATATTTTCAGTTCTCTGTAGGCTAAACCTATGCTCTAGGTTTAATTCCCACCTCCAGCTAGACTTATATTTCAGTGGAAATGGTAGTCTGAACAGCTGGCCCCAAATTTCTTGAAGGGTGTGCAAAAAGGAGTCAGAGACGCTTCTGAAGTTTCTATCCTTATCAACATGCAACACTAAGGGTAAAAGCTGGCATCTCATAGAGCGTCAGAGAGGCCAGAAGGTCTCCTTTGCTCTGTGTGGGGTTTTATTGAGATGGATGTGGACTGCACAGCCTGGAACACAAGTTGTTTGTTTTAATTTACAAATTAAAAATAAAACCCTGTTTATTTGCATCAGTTGAGGGGTCTTTTTCTCACAGCTGCTTGAAAAGTGAGCTCTAGCTGCCAAGTAAAATAAGGTTTAATGTTACAACGTGCACTGGGAAGGGCAGAGCTGGTAATTACTCTGCAAGCAGCAAGACACCAGTAGGTAGAATGCACAGAAATCTGTGTGAAGCGCAGAACTCGGCTGTGCCTTGTGGCAGAGACGGGACCGAGCTGCAGGAAGGTGTTGTGAAATGTCAGCCACCTCCAGCGCGTAGCCCCCATGACTGTGTAGGTGAGGGAGCCGTGTCCTTAGGGATGCTCTCGGGAGCAGTTCTCTTGCCACACGCTGTCTGCCAACCTGTGTCTGGCATTCCCATTACAGAAAGCTAGTCAGGAGGTGGCTAGAATCCCTGGTTTCCTTACAGTCCTCTCTTGTCAAGCTTTGCACTCTGGCGAGCACCAGAAAACTTGCTTGTTATGTTGGGCAGTGGTTTGCGCTTAAAAATTGATGAGGAGAAAGCTCTTCTTCCCAAAAAGCAGGTCTGCTTTCTCCTTTTGCTGTGAGGACGTGTACAGTCTCTGTGAGGTCTGTGTGGGCTCGGTGCTGGTGGTCACTCTTTGCCTGCGAGATAGCCACCGGCCCCCCGGGAGGACAGTTGTCAGACGAGGGTCTGGTTTTCTTCATCTCCGTTCGATGCCGATGGAGCGGTTTGCGGGGCAGCGATGGCTGGTGCGGTCTCAGCTGTGTTTCATCTGACTCATCTGGTACGGTGGAACAAATGACCAGGATCTAAATGTTGTCTTACTGTGGCTGAATCTGAAACCCAAATATCGGTACAAACAGCGTGGTGCTAGGTACCTTGTTTATTTACGGACAGAGACTTCCCCTGCCTTTAGGCGATAAACACAGGAAAAAGAGAGCAGGCTCAGAGAGGCCGGACTGTTCGATGGCTACAGGCCACATTGTTGATCGTTTGATGGTCTACCAGAAAGACTGTCTTTCCTCTTGTTGATGACAAGGGAACACGTAGGAGCCTGACTGATAGCCCAGCTCAGATGGAGTCAGTGTCCCCTCAAGCAGCCCGAGGGTCTCAGGCTGGCTGCGTTGACTGGACTGAATGAGAACGGTTGGCTGCAGCGCACCGCGCAGTCACTACCTGCATCCCGTAGCACGGCAAGTTCTGTTGGGTGCTGGTGCTGCCAGAAGCCCTCTGTTGCTGGCTCTCCTTGGTTCTGGATTGCTTTGTCACCAGAATTTAACAAGGCAGTTTACAATGGCTTTGACACCATTTGGGTAGATGATGTTGGCTCAAAAAGCATCCACCCACTTGCTAAACAATGCCTCAGGCGCTGCACGCATTAAACTGTTGCTCTGCTCTGCTGCCTACATGCAGCTTTCCAGGTGGAGTTTGTTTTTGATGTTATCCATCCCCCTCGATGGCTCGTGAGCCGGCTAACTCCGACTCCACCTCCCATCTCTCCTGTCTATAATTTGTATTATAATTTTTGGGAGCCTGCTCTTGTTGCAAAGTTTTGCACAGACAAAGAACGGTCTTCGTTTCAGAAAGTGTCTCTGCCCTTTCGGTTGGTCGGTGAGCCAAAATCCAGGAGCAAGACATTAATAAAAAACCAAAGGACACTGTGCATATTTGTTGGAAAGCTGAGTCTGGTTAAGCACTCGTCTCACAGGGGTGCTAAGATGGTTGGATTTGTTGCAAATTCTGTCACTGTTTTGTTTAAGAATCGGTGATTTGGTGCTGGATTTGACTTACTGGAATTGCGGAGACACGAAATTTTGGAGAAACCTTGATTTAAATTCAGTTTGATGCAACAGAGCTTCCAATTCTGAGTCAAGCTTTTTAAAAAAACCAACAACCATCCCACCAACAACTACTTTCTTTTTTTAACCAGAAGCATATAATCTTCCTTGGAACTCGTCTTAAGCACCAGAAGGGCAAAGAGGTGGATATTGTGAGCTAACACAATCGGTGACAAAGATCATGCTTTTCTAGACTTTACTAATGCAGATCAACATGTGTCTATATGTTGAAACTTACAGCAAGTAAAGAACCAACAGCTGTCTGCCGTACTGGCACAGTTGGCTGGGAAATGGCCCAAACACAGAAAAGTGTTTTTCTTTTTTTTTTTAAGGAAAAAAAAAAGAGAGAGAGAGGGGAAAAAAAAAAGTAGCTGTCTTCAAGTATGTTTGAAATAATGAAAAGGAGTGATGTGCAAAGCGATTAAGAGATCTTTGAGGATCAAAAGCCTTGATTCCATTTTGCCAATGGAACAAAACTTTTCATCTGTTCTTATGTGGACCTTAAAGTAGGGCAGAAGGGTGTAGTTTTTAAATTATTTCATTTCAAAATTTACTTTGGGCAGGGGGAAAGGGTTCTTTCTGTTTGTTCTTGCTCTTGTTATTCAGTGTCCTTAACACAAAAGGCCAGCCTGGCTCTGAAATGAAGAGCGGGGTCGTTCTATGAACTGCTGGTTCATTAGTCTCCTTTTGATATGTTAGAACAGTAAGGGACCCTTTTATTTTTTTTTTCCCCCTTTCTAGTAATCTCTGTGTTCTTAAATCAAGACATCTTCCCTCATCACGCTGCAGTGGCTGAATCTTTTTGCAGAGATTTCTAAGTGGGCTGTACCAATAATGCTAATCTTGTGCAGACAGAGCATACAGTCCAAAGTTAAATGCGTAAGGAAGCCAAAACCCAAAGGTTTTCAATGCCCCATGCAACAAATCCCACTGCCCAGCTTTCTGTTTATTTGGACCTGGATGCCCCCCACCAGGGTAAATCTGTGTTTGATTACTCACTGTTATCTCCATGGTAGCTTCTTGCCAGCGGGACCATAGAGCACTGTAGCCTTGGGAGGGTGCAATAAGGGAGGCTCAGAAGTGCAAATTGCTGGATTCCAGCACTTCAAGCTCATGAGCTCCAACTTGGGGAAAGGGTGATGGAAGTAGCAGGGTGAAGGGAGCAAGAGCAAAGACAAGAGATTGGAAAGGAAAGGACAAAACTCAGGAATGCCCTTGTTTGGGTTTCTGCAGGAGACAGCAGAAGAGCTCCCTCTTCCTGTTTCAGCCTGCTCTAACCATTGCAGAAAAAGAGCCTTCTGCACAGGCTGGAGTGGCTCCACGGTCCCGGCATCCACAGGGCAGTATATTTCTTTCAGCGTGGATTTGCATACTGGGGGATCCACAGGATAGCATGGATTTTCTCTGTAGGTTCACCAGACCAGCTCTGCTGCATCACACACCGCCGCTAAAGGGTAGGTTCTCAGAGCAGTCATGGCCGAGTTGCAGGTTTCTTGGGTTTAATGACCGAAATTGGCTCCATGGTAGAAGTTGTGTGTTGGTCCTGTCTCATCGCAAAAGAATTGGTGACAGCAGAGAGGTTATGTGTTTCTGTTGCCATTGCAGACACTTTATTGAGTAGGCATCTGGTGCCACAGCAGCACAGGTGCTTCCTGTGGCCTGGAGCTCATGTTCTTCTGGTGTGTGGTTTCCTGATCTGTCCTAACTCAGGGCAGGTGGTAGGTGCTCTCTAACCCATTCAGTAGGGCATCTGTGATGCGCTGGTTTAAAGCCTGTTCTCTCCTCTAAAACTTTTAATTAATACAAGTCGTATTTTGTCACCACATGTGCAGCAGGGATGGTAACTCCCATTTATGCTGTTGTGGGAACCACATCTGTGCGCTACACAAACTGTCATGCCAATGGCATGATAGATACCAATAGCAATGGTGGAAACGTGAAAAAAAAACATTAAAAAAGCTATATATACCCATTCCATGACAGAACAACATGGCCAGTTGTGGGCTGGAAAAGTTTTGGTGGTGAAAATTTCTAGCAAGGTGTGGATTGCAGAGTGAATTCATCTGCTTTCTTCTTTGACCTGTTTGTAGATTATCTCTTTCTGTCTGTTCCTAGCACTCCGATGTCTATATTTATGGCAGGAATGAAATGTCACCATTGATACAAGCCTGGTGTAAAAGTTTGTAATTACAGGCCATTTTGTGAGCAAAATGGGTGAAAAAAATGGCCTCCTATGGGCTGGTGATCTCCACCCTCTTGGACTTGAAAGCAGGCATACATTAATTTACTGCATAATTTTTATACTGCTATAACATCATCGTAAGCATGTGTCATTTCAGCATATTATCAATTCTAATACAGCTGTGAGCAGCAAAAGAGAGTAAAGAGAGTCTTCGTGCCTGCCTTTGGGGTTGAGAGGGGAGATTAGATTATCCATGTATTATGTTTTGACAGTAGCTCCTCTCCTGGTGTTCACGTAAATAGTTATTTTTAGGAAGATCATATATTTCCCAGTAATTGTTTTAAATGCATCAAAGAGCTCGCTGATATAAAGCCTGTGATTTATGGGTTCCCGCTACTTTTTAATAGCTGAACTTAAATCCTGGATTCACTGAAGCCATTTGGAAAATTGGGATTATTCCAAGCTGGAGCAAAGGGAGGGAGACTGGTATTTTGCCAAGATCAGCAGTGATTCATTCCCACATTCATGCTCAGCATCCAGTGAAGGGCAGAAGCTGGGAATGCTGTAAGGAGAGCTAGCAAGAGATTATCATGTTGAAGGTGAATCTGCCCTACTCCCTCCCTCTGCTGCTACATAAGGTCTTTTGAATGAGAAGGACCAAATTCTGTCATGTTTTTCTTTCATCCTCTCTAAAAGCAGATTTATTCGCAGAAACCCCAAGCCAACTAACTCGCCTCCTAAGGCATAGAGAGAACTGAATATTGGCTGTCCCAAAGAATGTCCCCGTAGGGGTGAAGGACTGGAGAACACCTCAGGATAAATATACTTTGGAAATCCCTTACAAAGAGATGTTTTAGTGACTGCTTGGAATGAAGCAATGTCTGTATCAGGTTAGCCCAGCGGCCTCTGGCAGCGTGAGCAGGAGCCCTGACAGACCTGTAAAGGGACAGGGTGGACCCAGGACTCGTTGCTGGCACATTCTGTCACGCTCCAGTGATATTTGGCCCCTGGACACCATGAGCGAGAGGTGATTGCAGAATAAATTAGATTGGTGATAGTATCATTTAGATTAGGTGATAAAACTTCAAGTAATGTAAAAAGGGGAAAGTTGCTGTGGTCTAGGATTTACTTGGTTTTGTTTGGCATGAGGACATTTATGCTTTTTCTGCCTGCACCAGGGTTCAGACTCTATCTTTTAGACATATAGTCACTAATACATGGGCATGAGGAATGAAAGGGGCTGTCTGTCCATCCAGGAGCCCGTCCTCAGTCTGTCCCTCCCTCGTCCATGCAGCTCGCAGGGGCTGTGCTCCAGCTGCACGTCCAGTAGCCGCGGCCGTGCTTATGGGGAGAGCAAGGCTTTTACAGCAGGGCAGCTGAAATACTTCTTGGTTGTGAGCCCCTTGGGAACTGTCTTTCCTTTGAGAGATCTGTCCTCCTCGTCCTCGGGCCAGCTGACAGCGGAGTAAAATTTCTCATCGTGTTTTAGTTCTCCCAGCCCTGGGAGAGAAGCGCAGGGAGATGGTAAAGGAAATGGAGCCAAGTATCCCAGCATGGTTCGGTCCCAGCAGAAAGGAAAGGACTTTTATTTTCTTTTGCAGAGCAGAGACACAGCCAAAACAGTGTTTTCTTCTTTTCCTGATGTGATCATCCCTGTTGCGTATGTTTGAAATACAATAATTCTGAAAGCACTGCTGTTGTGATTAGGAGGCAAAAATAAGTGAATTTATATTTGTGGATAAGAGGCAGTAATAAACCCCTGAATTTCCAAACACATAGAGGAGCATTGACTTCTAAATACCAGAAATTCTAAGCCCTTACCTTGCTAATTCATGTGGCATTTGGAGGGGCTGTGGATTTTTATTTCATCCTGGTATTTGTGGTATTTCCTGCCATTAGTATAGCAAAACCCTTGTGTGGTAAATGCTGGTTTTTTCCTCCGTTGGTGGCAGCCACTGAGACTTGGGTTCATGAAAGGCAAACCATCCGTTTCAATACTGAAGGATCTCAGAGGTACCTGGGAAGGAAAATCTCAGTGGGGTTGAGTAAGGATTTTGGTACTGTGGTTGGGTGCCAGCTGAATGGCTCTGAGCAGAGTAAATCTGGCCTTGAGATCCAAGAGCCTGGGGCTTAGAAGTCATTGGGTGGCTTCAAAAGCTGTAGCTTAGAAATACTATTGATAGTAATTTTATCACAACCTCTTAAAAGTAATCTGCGTATAAAGGTTTCGGGTGCAAGTGCTGGCCCCGAGTCAGTAACCCAGCCTTCAGAAATCGCTGGTTTTATTGCAGATTAAACTGTAGATTGGGCCGTTTAGGTTTGTAATGGAAAAATATTAGCCAATGTACTTTCCTCCCCTCCACCCTCTATCATCAGGGCATATATCAAATTGCACTATCTGGCAGGGAGTTCCGAATGTTATTTGAGAAGAGAGAGGAATGCAAGCGATGTCAGCAGAAAACAGCTGAGTAGCGGTTAAATTTCTTTGGCCTGAACCTGCTCCACAGGGAAAAAGAAACGCAACAACTGGACTTGTTTCATTTCACCCCAGCACAAACCATCCTTTGGAAACATGATGTTGTTTGTGAGCAACTTCTCTACAGAAGCTGAGGGTTTGGGATGGGTTAGGTGGACACGTCCTGCTCTGCTGTGGACGTGGCAGGAGGAGCTCAACGGGGCCAGCACTGGCTACGATCCCTCAGTGAAAGCACTGGACCTCGCGGGGCACTGGCTATTACTGCTCCTTTGTGCAGCTGGAGCCTGTTGTTTTGGAGGGACAGCTTTGGGTTTGCATCCGTGGCCTGTCAAACTTTTTATCTACATTGGCTTTGAAGATAAAAGCCTTAAGAGCTGGCTCAAGTGAACTTGCCCAGCGCTGCGAAAGAGCAGTGGAGGTGCGTGCAAGGATACTGTCAGCTGAGAAGTTGGACTGAGTTAAATGGTACCCTTAATCCCCTTGATTCTGGCAGAGTCAAGTTAAAAGGTCTTCCCCACTTGGGGTGAAGGCTTTGCATATGTAGATGCTGGTTCAATTAAGGGCAGCGCTGTCTCTGCAGTGAAAGACCCCTCTTCTCTGCTGGCGTTTCCTTTATGGCCGAGGGAAGAAGTCGCTTCTGCAGGGTCTCATGTCACAAGCTGGGGATGTGTGTTGAATTTTTGGTCCATGTAGGGTTTTTAAATAAACAACAGGAGGTTGTAGTCCCCTGACATGGTCCTTCTTGGGATCTTTCTTGTCTGACTGGGGTTTAGGGTCCCTTCCCTTGCTGTGTTCTTTAGTTTTCCCCATTTCCTGCCTCTGGACCTCTCTGATGGGACGGCTTGGCCTCCTCTAGGATGAAAACCCAAGTGAGTGAGGGAACAGGAGCCAGCTTTTCTGTGATCCCTCCCCAGCTTTATTACAGCTCCCAAAGGGAGATTTTCAGCAACAGTTACACAACAGTCCTACTTGGTACTTGAGTCAGATTTTTTTTCTAGCCCCTGATCTTTAGGGTTGTCTCTAGCCTAAACCAGTGCCCGAGCTTCACAAATGTTTCGTATTGAAATATTTTCCAGGTGTAGTTCCCAATTCACATCAAGTACTTGGGCCTAATTCCCACTGAATTCGGTAGGAGTTATGCAGTTGTCATTGCAGAAAGCGTGGACAGGTGTTAAGGTCAATTTTGGGAGATTTTGAATGCGAGAGGAGCAAAACAGACCTAAAGAAGACGTTGTTTCTACAATCCTACTTCTAGTGCAGACAAAGGAAGGCCACCCATCAATGTCAATAAAATGAGAAATAAAGTATAAATCAGGAAATCGGAGGAAAATCAGAAAATTTGCCCATGAGCTTATTTTTTTTAGGGGTATGGAATAATGTAATAAACTGAGGAAATATTTCTGGTAGTTGAGATCTTCATTCTACACTAGAAGTAGCGTGGCTAAGTATTTTTGTATGTGAAAATAAATTTTTCAAAAAATGGTACGACTAGTTTTTCATAAGTGACTGCAGGAATTACACCAATGTATTGAATCAACATACTCAAGTTCCTAAACAAAATCCTATTTAGTGCTCTGAAGCTTTTGTCTTTGAATGTATTTCCTTTCTTCCTCAACCCAGTTGTTGGTGCGCTAGTTCTATTGCTTAGTACTGCCTTCTAAAACAGATACATTTTTTTATTTGCATGCAAATTGGTAGGAGGCAGCTTGCCTGTAAATACTGTGCTAATCATTACAGGTTCCGTGGTTCATCAGGACTCTGATGCCTAATTGGCTGCGGGATTGCCTATAACTCTCCATAGCCTGATTCAGAGCAATAGGAATTGTCGAATCTACATAATAAAGCGAGTGTGATGAAAGGTGAGTGCACACCTACTTTATGTGTGCGTTATCGTTCTCATCAAGGTCAAAGCATTTTTTTTCCTTCCAGATATACATATTCATAGAGCCTGTGCACAACTAATGAGTCGGAAGATTAAATGGTTGTGGATTAAGAACAAACCCTACTGTTCTCTTAATTAGATTGAAAGTTACTTAGTTCCTCTGATTAGAATTCTGAATTCAAACCAGCTAACGCACCGGCACAGCGCTCCTCAGCTACTTGCGAAATCTGAGTGTAGGAGTCACCGGAACAGATTAACTGTCCGTTTCAGCCAGTCCCCCCTGATCTCAGAGAGGCAAAAGCTGCCTCACTGGAAAGATCGCTGGAATCCCCCCGAATTTCCCCAGGGGGAGACTGACCCAGGGCAGAGCGGCAGCGCTGCCAGGGTTAGGTAGCACATGAGTTCTCCAGCCAGGATCAATTGCATGTCAGCCATTTTTAATATTAGAGCAGAGATATTACTACTTCTAGTCCCTGATAATTGACATATTACCTAAGATACTACGATAAGTCCTTGCTCTTGCAACTGCCATGCATTAAAATGTCTGTCTTTTCTCTTTTCAACACAGACGAAGGTATATAATTAGTCGTGACTCAAAGGAGTCCTTGCCTTAAGCCCCAAGTGTCATTGCTCTTCCCCTAAGCTTGGAAGCAGTTGTACTGGTCCCAGGGCTTGGAAAGGGCTGCAGCATCATCAGGTTTAGGAAACCTTGGGAGACAAATGGCCAGGTCTAACAATAGGCATGAGTCAGTGGCTTTGCAGTTTAGGTGATTTGGTTTCCTGTTGCTCTGCTGGCTGGGCTGCCTGTTTTGGGGGAACAAATCCTTATTAATGCGTTATCTATCACACCCTCGCTTCCACCGAAGGGATCCCTCTGTGCATTATTTTCCTGACTGGTGCTGTGTGTCGCTTCCTCCTGCTCCCCAGCCCCGCAGCTGCTCCTGCTGCAGCTGCCCGCGCCAGGAGTTTTGGCAGAGCTCCTTAACGAATGCTGCTCCAAGATGCTTGGCTTAACTTCATGGCACCCATGAACATTTGTCCTTTCTCTCTAATCTTCTGAATTGCGGGAGTGATCAGTATTTGGGGTTTGGATCCTCCCTGGTTTTATTCAGGTGTAGAAAAGGGGAGAAGGGAGGGTGATGGAGGGTCTGCTTAAATATAAAGAAAAAAAGATAATGGTTTGGGGCTACCTTGTCCTAGTTCTTTCTCTGTTTTTTTTCTTTTTTTTTTTTTTTTTTGTGTGTGTGCATGCATTTATTTTAACTTTTCTGTTTGAAAGGGGGGAAGGGGCCACAGGGTCTGACCTGTGTATTTAACAAAGAGAGAGCACTGAATGAGAGAATTTCAAGTTTTCACAGGTGTATTAAAATAGCATAAGATTCCTGTTTCCTTAATGAAAATGGGAGCAATGTGTGTCTTTCCACAACAGATATGAAACAAAGAGAACTAAGAAATGTGTTGGCATTCAAAAGAGCAGGAAAGTAACACTGTTCCTGTCACTGTTAGAAGGTTAAAATCCTGCCTGGCAGCCTATAAACTATTTAAACGATCCTACAGAAATTCCACTTACTGAATCATCTTTGGGATTTATAGCTAAATCCTTCACCCCAATTGAAGACCCAATGTACTCACAGCCCTGCCGGAAAATACACCTTAATGAGGGGAAATTGTAAAACTGGACTGAAAAAAAAAAAAAAAAGCCCTCTTCAGCAAAGAGAGGTCCTTGCTGCAGTCCTTGCTTTACATGGCCACTGAGATGATGGCAGCTGTGCTGCTGTGATCATATGTGACCTAGATTTTCCTCACAGTAGTCCTGTGCTCTCCCTGATCTTGTGTAGGTCTGAATGAATTGAATAGAAACATTTCTGGATGCTTTCAGAGAGCAATGATATCTTTTTCTTTCTTTCTTTCTCTCTCTCTCTCTTTTTCTTCAAACCACAGCATCTGTTCCCCTTGTGGTTTTCTCCCTTTGCTCTCACACAGTGGTTGTGAAAGAGGACAGGGCTGGCGTAGCTTTAATTTGGGTAATGGTGGATGGGGAAATCAGGGCAGGTGCGATTCCTCCTCGGTGTACTGCGACACAGCTGAGTGTAAAACTCAAGTCCATGGATTTTAGCACTGATTGCACACAAAGGAAGACAGGAGGGCTCCTGGGAAGATGGAGGGGTGAGACTACAGCATCAAGAAGCCCTGAGTTTCTGCCCTGACCATGGGTCTGAGTGTGGCATCAACGCTCTTGGGTACCAGTCACATTAAGCTCTCCTGCCTAGGCTCAGAAGCTACCCCAGTGCAAGCTCCTAATTCTCTGTGGGAGAAAAATTGGAGAGACTCAGCTCCTCAGTGCATGTCCAAGATCTTGTCAATGCTGTTTGGCTGGACTAGGTGTGGGCAGGAATAAGCTCATCACGTTACAGCACCCAGCAGAAAGTCTAAGACCATCCCTGGTGTAGAGGCTGTGGGTCCTTGGACCCGTTCTCCTCCTGAAAGCAGCTTCTGATTTCCCAGCTCTGACACTGAAGCCATCTGTTTACATGAACAAAAATTGCTCCGTTTGGAGGGTATTGGTTAAGGTACTTGGGGGGAAACTAGAAAGATCTGGTTTGATTTCCCTAGGGGGGACAACAGGGCCTTGCAGCAAAAAAGGCTGAAGCAATCTGTAGGGCAGACTGCTAGTGTTTCCTTCCTTCCTTCCACCCAGATCCTGCTGAGTCTATTGAAAATTCAAGTTTCTAGGATCAGATGCAAATTTTTTAAAACTTAAACCAAGCAGCTAGCACTGACAGTCAGAGTCCAGTGGGGACTTTTAGATACTGTTCTGATAGGAATAAAAATAAACACTTATTCTCTGCCTCAGTTCATATGTAAAGTGAAATTGTAATGATCCCGTCATCTGCTTTGCAGAAAGCTGTGAGGATGACTTCTCTTTAGTGCTGTCTTCAGTTACAGAGCCGTTCTGACAGTGGCGAGTGAGTGTTACAGGTGGTGGGTGGGGGTTCCTTCCGAAATTTTATATAACTCCCAATATTATCTGTTCCTGTGATTGACTTGACACATGAATTCAAAACAGTTGGAGCTTCTCTCCCACTCTGGTATAGCAAACTGGATGTGAAAATGACACTTCCCCCTGGAAGCTGATAGTTTGCTGTTCAGTGCATGGTGTTGCGTTCCTTTGTTCGCTGAACGTGGCACTTGGCAAGTGGTTTTTGCCACTTCAGGGTTGTCAGTTCTGTCTGCTAAAGGCCAAGATAAAGCTTCACAAAAAGCTTTTCACTCCGAACGAATCTTCTCTGTAATGTATTGACTTGATGACAAAGGAACCAGGAGCTTAGAGGTGGTTTGGATTTTTTTTCCACCCCGAAGTGTGCACTCATCCCTTGTCGTGCTTTTATTTTAATGTGGTATTTCCTACCCTGCTGTAAACACCAGGGTGGTTTTTGTCTTGTGACTCGGGCAGCGCTTTGCCATGACATTCCTTTCATAACGCGTTGCTGATAGCACTAGATGTGCTGCTGGCTGCTTCCAAGGCTTATCAGAGGGTTTGTACCAAGAGCACTTAGATAATCCCACGAGGGGATGCATTAGCAATAAGAAACCTGTATGAAGCACTGTTGTGATACGTTTGCGACAAAGCAGTATAAAATACATGGGAACAAATTTGTGGTCCTCTAGAAAGTTGTGATTTCACTACAGCATGGTGAAGGAGCATCTATAGGGTGTCCCGGCCCATAACGGCATTGGTTCATTTGTAAAGTGACTTCAGTCACTTACCGACAGCGTAGTGCCAAGGGCGCAAAGCTGGGCAGCAGCATCTGCCCTTCTGAAGCCCAGTGTGAAATGTACGTTGGTCACTATAAATGTAAGTAGCAGAAATGTGAGTAGTATTTCATACCAATGGAACTTGCTTGGCTTTTGTTTTTAGTTGAAGAAAACAGATGGAGTTTGTCATAGGGTTCTCAAAGGTGTTTGAATACTCCAGAGATCCTCAACAGCCGTGACTTGATCCGTCTTAGTGGAATTTGCAGCTTTGTCTCTTGAGGTGAAGCCTTACCGTTTTTCATTGAGTTTTATTCCGTGATATTATTCCTTACACACCAACAGCATAAGGAGTCAGACATGACTTCAGTTACTGTGCTTTCAAATTATATGCAAATGGTCTGACCTAAGTCATAAATTGATATTTTTGTTTGTACTGACTCCTAGAACACGGAATACAAATCGCAAGTCACCCAGAGATATTGGATCCTGTTCTGTGCACCAGGCTTTTCCCCTGCAATTTGGCCATTGTCTGAATGCTCAGCTCCTAATGGGAGAGAGAGGATGATAATATATATAGGGACAAGGCAAAAGCCATAATTCATGTATGAATAGGAATGAAATGAAACTTTTGTACTGAAGGGACCTCTCCTGTGTATTGTGTCAGGACTGTCACAACCTCCAGCTGCCACAAGTACCTTAGGGCAGTGGGATAAATACCTAAATGTAGGAAGACAGCAGTAGTAGGCAATGAATCTGCAGAACTGGGGATAAAATACATGCAGTCCAACTGCAGATCCAATTATAATCAATGTAGGTTGTTTTAGGGACTTTGCAGAAACCAGGGTTTGACTTCACAAGATGAAATGAGAAATTTAACAGGGATGAAGAAAGGCGTTACCACGCTATTCATAACACTCCTTGTTAGAAGCTGCCAGCTTCTTCCTGCATAAAATGCAGGGAGCTACAGGTGATGGAAAAATAAATTGGTCCCTGTGGGCACAGTGATTTTGACTATATGTGTGTATTAGAGATGAGGCCGATGTGCTATGAGCTGCAGGTGAAATGGCAACAGTGGTACGTGGAAACCTGGTTTGTGTCAGTGATGCTGGAGAGCTGCTCAGAAATGGTCAGGGTGTAACGCCACCTTTTATTCAGGCTGAGGCTAAAGTAAACCCTTCCAAGAACACAGGAGTTGCTTGTTGGAAGAGTAAATGGCAGATTGTGTGAAGGCTTCTGAAGTTTCTGCCCCCTTCTCATAGTTGTACCTGGCAATGTGGGGCTTGCCAAAGCTATAGGAGAATGTTGTGGTAGAATGAGGAATTTTGATGTAGTTTCCTACAGGTCAAGCCATCTCCTCGTCGCTGGCTCATCTCCTTGTATGTGCTGAGTTGTACATGGTACTGAAAAATGTTTGCAGCTTTTCTAACCCCCCATACAGCTTTGGCTTCAGTCTGAAGCACAGTTACGTGGGCAGGGAGAAAATGTTCTCTGAATGAATCCATCATAAACATTGAGCCTGTCCTGTAATAGCTGGGGTTGGAGAATAACAAACTAATAAACCAAAGTCTTTTATTTCTTCCCTTCTTGTAGATCGTATGCTGAAGGCTTCTGAAAAGTGCCTCTGTCTCTCAGCCACAAGCTGGTTGCAGAAAGGACCTTACAGCTTGAATTAGTCAGATGTGCTGAAGAAGAAATATTTGCTGGGTTTGCCTGGAAGCTCACAGCTGGGGTAGGTTTTAAATCTAATTGGGCAGGGCCAAAGTTCTTCAGTAGCTTTCTCTTGTCCAGAATAGGACTGTGTAGAGCAGGATGCCTCTGACACCACCCTACCAAGGCTTTCTAGTTTCCTGAAGGCTTTCTGGTCTGTAGTTATCCCTGGATATTTAGTACCATGTAATGTCACAGAGCTACTGCTGTGCCCACATGGCCATAGACAGCAGCTGTGACTGGGCTGTGTGTACTGGACTTGCATGGTTTTGTCTGCATTTGTATGAAGTGAGTGAATGGTGACAGAGAGGGAGCAGGCTTGTCTGGAGGACCTGGGTTTGCTTGCCAAGATGTGGAAGGCCAAGCAAAATCTGAGAGATCTGAAACCTGCTTTCATCTCTGGCTGTGCTGCCCAGAAAGAACTGAGCGTGGCCAGATCTTGTTCACACTCAAGTTTCCCAGTGAGTTCAAGGCAAAAGAGAGCTTTCCTCAATCCTCTCCCACAAGCAGTGTGTGCAATGATCCCAGTCCTGGAGAACACCAATGCTTTGTTGATTCAATATATATATAAATAGAAGGTGGTCTTGCTGTCTAAGAGAACTTAGCACCTCTATTCTCTGCCCTTTCAGATGGTGTCTTTTTAGCTTTCCTGTGGCCAGTTTGAATGTAAAGCTGTTAACTCAAGAGCTTTTTTGTGGTCCATGGAGAGTTTTGTGATGCTTCTCAGACCTCTGTTACAAACATGAAGATTCTCTCTTAAGATTCAGGTGCACAAAGCTAATGAATAAATGGCAGAGGAGAATCGGCCTTAGGGGGTTAATTTAGTGCTGCCTTTCAAGCTACACCACATGGTGTTCTTCTTTAGTAAGAAGACTCCAAGCTCACCTAGTGTAATTTGTGCTCCTTCTGATGACAGTTTGTAGGTTCAAACCCAAGGAGTAAAATGTCCTTTTCCAAGGGAGCCTGGCTTATGTTCACGGTGCTAGAAATCACCTGAATGCTAAAGCAGGGGTTGTATTTTAACAAGAAACCCTAGAAATTTTGATCTGTGTATTCAGGTTCATATCAAAATCAAACAGGCCCCTTTTCAGCTATGGAAAAGAAGACTTCATTGGCCTTCAGGCTGCCATGGAAAATCGCTAGAATTGTTTCTAGGCTGATTTGTTCTTGTTTATTGTATGAATCATGTGCTCTACACCCCCAAATTAATGCCAAATTGACTGCAATTAATTGATGTTCCATTCGTGAGACTGATCCATGGTTGTGTGGCATTTTGGCAGTACCAGTCTCTTCTTCTGTGGCCTGGCTTTCCCCAGTCTTTCTAAAAATCATACGATTGTCCTGCTGGCCATATCCAGCAGCTTATCTGGTCCCTAAGGGAGCCGATATGTTCCCTTCTAGTTACACAACTCTCCCATCTCTGTTCTATTCTCCTCTTTTCCTCCCACCATCCCTGCTCTGCAGGAATTACACCCAGAGTGGAGCAGTAGGTTTTGCGCAGAGGAGAGATCCCACAGGGCATAATCTACCAAGTTGTTGCTTCTCCCTCAAGTTGCTTCTTTCACTGTCACTTTTCTCCCCAGGCTCTATAGCCCAAACTCTCCCTGCCCTCCATGGACTGAGGATGGAGATAGCAGGAAAATGCTGCCTCAGATTAGTTTTTCTCTCTAGTCCTTTTCCTGTACCTCCACATTTTCTGTCTGGTTTATTGCATTTGGGGACAAAGATTTTTTTGATACTGTGCTGATAATACAATGGTGAAATACAACATTTGGTAAGCGGACCACCTGTAATCTTGTCTTCACAGCTCTTTTTCTTATTCTTACATCTTGAATGTGAGATTTGGATTTGCACATTTTCCTTCCTCTGCAGCAAAGCAGTCTTGATACAAAGCCTTGGCTTTATTGTATGTAACAGGTCCTAGAAAGTTGCTTAGATCTTTATTTCTGAGCTCGGCACAAATAACGTGGCATGAGCATTTTCAATGCCGTTCTCATTATGAAGGGAGAACTTTTCCCTGGAACTCTACAATCATTTTTAGAAAAGAATTGGGAGCAATAAGAGTGAGTGACAGCTCTCCCCTCAAACCTTTTCTATTAACTGACAAGAAAGGATGCCATTTGCTTCCTTTGCAAATAAAATGTATAAAATAGTGCTAGTGATACCTGAAAATATCACGTAGAAAGTGGTATTAAAAGGCAGCCTTGGTATCTGTTGAGAATGGACGTTGTTCTTATTCGGTCTCAGTCACCATGAGAAACTTACCTTCCAGACCTGACCACACGACAGGCTATTTTAAGGACATAGTCTCTTTACATTGCTTGACTGTACAAGGCTTTTAATATATATATATATTAAAAGTAGGTAAAAGGATCACATTGCAACAAATTGTGCTTCTCCGATCTTTGAAAAATCTTCCTTAATATTACATAATAAGAAATACAAATCTGTGCCTATTTTTACCCTAATTTGCTTTCATTTGATGACATTCAATAGTAAGATTTATTATTACCCGCATGGAAAATATCCTGCCTGGGGGTGGTTGAAATAGATCCTGCAGACAAGTCATCAATCAGCTCATGTTTATCTCTTCAGAGATCAGTGATATCAGCGGCAGGAACAATTTCAACCAATCCAAGAGTATTTACTGATAATAAAAGGAAATGTTCATGTGGATTTATGCTGCATCTCTCACCAGAGGTCACACAGCGTTTTTTACAGGAGGGCTGATTTACTGAGCCTCGTTTAAAGATGAGGCATGGAGGGCTCAGAAGTGCCCGAGCTCCCTCCTTACTTGGGACTGGTAGCCCTTACCTGGGGGTGGTAGCCCTTACCCTGACACACACTCTGGCCATTGCTCTTATTTTGGGAGAGAGTCTAACTTTCCTCATAGAGCTTGGCATGCAGAGGGCTTTAAAGTAATACTGTTCTCCCTGTCCCCATTGCTAACGAGTTCAGCTGAAAGGATTTAAGATGAATGCAGACAAAAAGATGTTTTACATCAGATGAATAGCATGCAAAACAATTGTCTTCCCTTTCTAAGTGAATAGTAGCTTCTAACTTAACTCTGCTGTAATTTTAAAGCAGGTCTTGTATTTGTGTCCCTGATAGAGAGGTTTTTCAAAATTTTATGACAACATTCAGAATATTTATAGGTATTGACTGCAGGGTTCAGGACAAAGATCTGTTGTCCTTGAGGCAAAATAACAACCCTGACTTTACCTAGTATTTGCCTCTCAGAGTAATCAGTCTGGAACTAAGACTGCAATTGTTATTTAACCCGTGTATGACAGAGTTTTTCTTTCTCCCACTTTTGCTTTTTTCTTTGTAATATTCATTATTTGTACTTACCGAAACAAAGAGCACTTTGAATCTCAACATGAAGTGTATGTTTTTAAAAAAGTTATAAAGGGGTCTTTTTTGTTTGATTTTTGTGGTTTTGTCTAAGGAAATTTACTGGAACATTCATTTCTGTTTGAGAGGAAGCTTGCTCTATGTGGACAATAAAGATGTTAAGATCAGGATGAATGTCTATGGGAGATAATAATAGTGAATAAAAAAATGCACCAGTCCAGTACTCATATTTTCCAGGAACTGCAAGAACTCAGTTCTGGGTTGTGTTTTAAATCTAAGCCCCATTGTTCCTGACTGGGTTCTGAGTCTCTCCAAAAGACTTCTCCTTTGTTCCTTTGAACAGCTTCAATCTGAAGCGTTTGGACTGGTTTCATATTTTAAGCAAAATTTTGAAGTTGAACATGTATTTTCTCTTTTCCAGCTTCAGAATGTAAAGCAAAGCATCTTTTTACTATTTCCTGTTGAACATGAGCAGAGTGCGTTGACACCGGCAAAAGTAACTTGACCTACGATGAGCCTGTGTGGGATGGCCAGCAGTTATCAATGGTACGTGATATGTGCCATTAATATATTGCTCCTCTTATGCCAGGGAACATGCCTTGTGAGGCAAAACAGCGCTAGCGAGAGCTTCACCTCAGGCATCCTGATAGCCTGGCGTATGTGTTGTGGCGATGCTGACTGTACAGGCTGACATGATTTGTTCTCCGAAGAGATACAAGGTGGGTGAGAACATTTTTTTCCTGTTGACGCTGTTGCACTTGGTAGCAATAATCATACGCTTGCAGTGTCAGGATCAGGATTTAGTTGTGCCCTTTTACAGGTGAATACCCTAGGCTGGCGGCACAGAGTTATTTTTCTTCCTTTCTTTTCTTTCAAAGTCAATATGGTGTTTTTTTTACAAAGCAAATGGTACTTCAGCCATGAAGCACTGAGGGGCACCCACCCTCTGATGCTTTGGCATTGACCCTGGCCATGTCCAGGAGCCTGGAAAGCTGCTTCCCATTCACAGGCGGGATTTGTCAGTGGGTAAAGTTACTCTCCTTGTAAGAAAAGTTATTTGGAAATGCTGTTGCTCACCCTTTTAATGCACACCAGTTAACGTTCTTCCCTTTCAAAATGCCCACATAAGCTTTCCTGGCTCAGCCCAGCACCCACCTTTTTGCCTCTGCGGTTGTGCTCGTTCTCCAGTGTCACATCATGTGTGAAACGGTCTTTCATACCAAGAACTAGGAGAGCCCTAGATTCCTGTGTCACACTGCATTTGTAATCCTAACTCTGCTATTGACAGATTGCTGGTCTGTGAGACGGCTGTGACAATACAACCTGGCAAATATTAGCCTGGAAAATACTCAGGAGCTTGTTGCCATCAGCAAACCTGGGGTCCCGAAGAGGTCGTCATCAGCAGTGTGCAGGGCGAAGCCATCCAGTACGATCGTGTTAGCGGCAGCACGGAGCATGAACTCCTGAGACGGGACTTGGCACTGGCTTGTGCTCAAGGGCAATTCTTGGAGCAGCTTGTGAACAGGCAGCTCGCCAGCGAGACAGGCATAGCTGTGGACAGCTAATAGACCGTGTGTGTGTGTGCAGGGAAGGCAAGATGCACAGCTGGGAAATGGGAGAGAGATTTCTATAAACTTCTGCTCTGAGGGGTAAGAGTACATTCAGGCAATGCCAATCCATGGAGGAGTAAAAAAATGATTTCTGGCAGCTGAGACAGGTTCTTGGTCCGGCTGAATCTGACAGAATGCTGTGGGGGAGAACTGGAGATGTCACGGTTAATGAGTATGGAAATTGTATCGGTAGCTTGGCCATCTAGGTTTTAAATGTTGTCAATCTATAACATGCAATACTTCAGTCTAACATTTTCTGGCTGCCTAGTTTAAGGCATAAAAGCAGTCAGCCTCTCTGTAATGAGGCGGTATCTATAGACAGCAAGCTGTTGATAGCAAAGAAGAAATCTTGGCTTCTCATCTCAACAAGTTTAAATTAATCAGAAAAGATGGTGGGCAGGAAAGGAAGAGGGGTTGTTTTCTTTTATTTTCACATCTTTGACTCACCTGACAAACTGAATTCCGCATGATTCTTCTGTCTCCCTGCTAGGCCCGCAGGAGCATTGTCTTAATTCCTCTCCTCTCAGCTCTGTGTGCACTCCAGCTCATGAGCTATGAAGTGACCCTCTTACCCAGCTCATCTTTGCATCCTGGAGTCTGTTTAGAATCTGTGCCACAAATGCTGGGATAAGGCAAAACCTATTTACTGTAAACACATTCCCACCTTGCATTTCAGTCCAGCAAGGGATAATTACCAAAACTCCAAGACAAAGGTATTGTGTATGTTTTAACTGGTGCATGGAAAGGATCCTCTTCAAGTCTTAATGAGTCTGTGGCTGTTGCAGACATCCAAGTGGGCCTTGCTGTCTCCAGAAGAGACAAAAAGTGACTCTGGGAAGGCAGAGTGTGGAATCTGACACTGCTGTGTAATTGAGGAAAAAGAGGCCATATGCATTATTTATGAGCAGAAGGCTGGGCTTAATGTTAACAAGTGAGAAGAAAGTGTCTTCAAAACACTGGCTTTCTGCTCTTCTCTGTAAGAAAGGCTTCTGTTTTAAATTGCTTGCATTTTAAAGCTGGAGGGAGATAGAGCTGTTTTTTTTATACCGTGCCTTATATTGTGTGTGTGGTGGTGTCCAAGACTTGGGGAGAGGCAGGGATTGCCCCAAGGAGTGCACTCTGTTCACTCAAGCTGCGGCAAAGATGTGTCACGCGTGCTGCCCTGTAACTAGCTAATCCCAATCTGCTCCAGGCAAAAGATTTCACTGCAAGACAGAAGCAAGTACAATTGCTACCAATTTGGCATTTCCATTGGTCTGGGACAGTTTTAAAAGCCGAGGAATTTCCTCTGAATCACTCTGTCCACCAGATGCCTTGGCCATGCCCTCTCCTTGCAACCACTGTCCAGCTTTGGGGTTGGATGAGCTGATCTTGTGGCTTTTGTCCTCTTATGGATCCCCCACCAGCAGGGTCTGTCCTGTCTGCTGACGCGCTGGAAGTGGCACAAACAGTCCATCTCAGACTGTCGCAAAGTCTCACTGCAACATCGCACAAATGTCGGTTTTTAGCTTTTTTTCCTGATGGTTTTCTAGAGAAACCAGGCCTGGCTGGCTAATGTCAAGGTTTGCTTTTAAGGATGGCAACGTGTGATTATTGCCAGCAAAAGATAATATGTTCCGAAGAGCAGGGGATGCTGAGCTGCCTCTCTTCCTTGGAAAACACAGCGTGGGCTGAGGCAGGGCACGTCCCTCCCTGTGGAGGAATCACCTCTGGTACTGAGTGAATGCTGCGGTTACTGTCTGCGTGGCAGTCACACCCAGAGGGTCCAAGCAGAGCTTGAACTCTTTCCAGATAAGCACATCCATTAAAGACCCCACCACAAAGAGGTAAGTGCTCTTCCTCCCGCTCCACCCAGCAGATGTATCTGACACTCGCTGCTGGTGGCTGCTGTCGCCATGCTTGGGTTGGAGTCTGTGGTCGGCATATTTGTGTTGCAAATCCAGCACCCAGCACTAATCCACGAGTTTGTATTTCCAAAAGTTGTATCCTGTTAAAATTAGCCCGGTGGAGTAAGAAGAGAATAACTAGGCCTCTGTAAAAGTCAGGAAGCAAAAAGTGAACACTGCTGCAGTGGAACTGATGTGGGGAAAAGTACTCCGTTCCTTGATTTCTAACACTGGCTCATTGATTCTTCTCTTGGTTCAATCAGCAGTTACTGCTTCTCCTTAATCCAGGTTCATAACTACTTAGTGGAGCGGGTTCATAACAGAAATACCCCTGAGAAATCATAACAACAGGGTGGAGGGGAGCTGAAGAACACTGGGATCTTACCTGTGGTCCGGAACAAATGCATTAGAGCAAGGAATTGCTGTTTCTAATAGGCTCTCTTGAAAGTCACTTTGCAGACAGGTTTGTGGCTGCGCAGCTCGCGTGGATGTCCAGGGGCGCCGGGAGACATATACCTGGGTGGTGAAAACAAATAGCAGTTTTTTCTAATGTGAAACCAGGAGTACTGTTAAGTTTTCCCTGTCCCTA
>KZ507847.1:54202-72541 GCA_002844005.1 Limosa lapponica baueri | reverse complement strand
AGAAATATATTAGCAGTTTTATCGTGTATTGCATGTTAGGAAAATTACTCTGACAGCTTTTGGGGTTGCTTTATTGTGTTGTTTCGACAAAGAGCACATACTTTTTGCTTTCCCTTTTGAGTTTTGGCAGCTTTGTAGTCCCATTTTTATCTGTCAGACTTAAAACCAAGCATGTTATGCAGGATTATGTTTTTTGTTGTGCAGATTATGTCTGCAGCCAGAGCTTTCATCACATTCACGTAACTTCCTTCATTAGCAACATCATACTACCCTTCTGGCTCCTCCTCTAACTTTTTTATTTCTCGAATTCAAATGTTTAGTAAGTCTCCAAGATAGTGGAGAATTAGTGGTATATTGTCAGCAAGTAAATTTTTTTTTTGCATTGAAAATAACACAGCCAGTTTAATTGATTTCTAGTTTGGTAAGCCAGTTTTATGCTTTGTAGCTGTATCCACTCATCTGCCTTGTACCTGAGAGACTGTCTCAGTTTCATTTGTCAACCTTTTTCTTTGTTGCAAGTCATTGTCTTGCTTCTGCTGTGCTTCTGGATAACTTTACACATTTCCATTTTTTTCTGAAAAGTTTAGTAAAAGAACCTTAGTAGTTTGGTTTTGGCCTTTTTATTTACATTTTAAAAAACTCTACATACTTGCACAATTGGATCCAAGTATTTCCAGTTGCTAATCTGCTCTTAAATGTACAAAATGTTCACTTATGTTTAAAATTTCAGGTTGAATTAAAAATCTGAGAAAAAAATCAGACATGGAAAATGAAAATTAATAACGTCCACTGGCTTGGGTTTCTTTTTTCCTTAAAACAAGCACATGTAAAGCTCTCTTCTGGACAGGTTTTTGCCAACACATTACCAGAATAATCTCAAAAACATGGGTTGAGTTCTGAGAAGAGCAACAAGCATACCAGACTTAACATTGAGCTCTGGGAGTTGAAGGGACTGATTTAGGAGGAAAGATTAAAGTAGCTAAATATACATAGCTTGGCTAAGCTATGACTGAAAGGTGGAGGGTGGGGGGACATAATAACAGTCTATAAATATTTGAAGGGTGTTAACATTTAGGAGGGAGAGGGATTTTATGTGGAACATGTGAGCACGACGAGGATTAATGGGAGAGAAAGAAGGAATACGGGATGGATATCAGCAGAAGCTTCATGACAGCATGGTGCTCAGTGCTGAGGTATCTCTTCTGTACGGAGTTAAACTGCAAATGCTGTTGTTTGGGACTTACAAATTGTATCAGAAAAAACTATAAGGGAAGTATTTGTAAAAACTAGTCCTAAGGAATGTTGTGTGTGCATATGTGTGTTTTGTATGGATGTGAGGTGGACTCTAGACATACTATCATTTTACACAGGAAATGGAGAACAGTAGGCATTAGGTGGTGACCGAATATTGCTTTCCACTATGAGTATCTGCGGGTTTTTTTTCAAATTTGTTAGTATTATGATTTATACTATGTGTGGTTTTGTGACATGAATAAGTTTGTGACTGATGGATGCAGAGGCCCTTTCTCAGGTCCAAAACAAGAAGAGCAAACTTCAAGATAAATCCAAGGAGTGCTTTCTCAGAACTTGTCTTGATTCTGTTGATTAGTGAGACATTGGGTAGAGAAGAGTGATAGCATTTCTCAAGCAAGGGGCTGCACATCCATAGAGGGAGCTGATAAGTGTCACAGCATAGTGAAAGCGACCTGGCGTAGGAAAAAAGGAGCTTTCTTATTTTTACAATGCACGTAATCAAAATCTATCACATGAACTCTCTTTTAAAGTATCTTTCAAAGACATGCCTTATTGCTGGAGGGCATGTATGAAATATAACTTATCAAAACTTTATTAAAGTATCCCTATATGTATGTTAAGCAAAAACAGTACAAGACAAAGTAACCTTCCCAGGTTATAGTGCCTTAAGGGGTGCCCTGATGTGAAGGAAATCTGCTTGATCAGAAATAGACAGTATTACAGCTAAAAGAAGAAGCAGTATTCTCATTCATGTGTGATCCAGATAATGAGCACAGGAGAACTAGGTCTGTCTATTGGTTTAAACAGTTGCTCATTAGCTAATCTATAACAAGCCCTGTATTGTCTGATAAAGATCTGGGCAGCAAAACTGTGAAGGCTGTGTCAGTTTATGCCCAAACAGATGGTCTTGTAAGCCTGTTGGTCGCTTGTAGAACTGGCTTAAACCTCTGGGGCCTGGGTACACCTGCTGCTGAAGGGTGCAGAGCCAGCAGCTGTTCCTCATTGCTGTCACCTTGAACTTGTGACCCATCTTCTGAGTACTCCTTCAAATTCTCTGAGGCTCATGGCATGCGCATGTACAGGCAGGGTCTTGCTCTGTCTCTAGCTCCTTGAACAGGAAATGACATTGTTTTCATTGAAACTTTTTTCGTGTAACGTGTCTTCTGAATCACTCTTCTTTCCTCTCGAGTGTGATTTATGCAGTAATTGCAAAGCCCTTTTCAGGACCATGCATTGAGTCTGTGGACTGAAGGGCCAGGAGTGTTCCCAGTGCTTGATGGGAGAACTCAATAGGAATGACCCAAGTTGTTGACCCAAGTAGGCCTATTTCCAAGCATAACGGTATTACAGGGAAACACCCATGCATGCGTGGTATTAGCACAATGTTGCCTTCAACCTTGACTTGGGATTATGAGCATTCCTGCGTATGAAAGCTACATCATCATATTTAGTTGTAAAATCAAAGAAGATGGTGCTGGGAGAGTCCTTCAAAGGTCATTTTGTCTGTTCTTGTACCCACAGGCAGTGCCAGCTCTACTTAAACTGCTCATGTCTAGTCTGATCTTTTGTGGCTAAGATTGGAGGAAACTGATTTGGCAATTCTAGATATAGTAGCTTTCATCCAGAAGGTAGTTGAAGCACTTAGATACTTGCACATTTTCTTCTGGATCCATATACATTTTTAGGTATCCCTACAGCTTAAATAGGTTTGTTATCCTCTTGTTCCTGCTCTCCTGTCACTGCCAGAATTGTGGTTGCCCAGCTATCTATTGGACTTACACTGTAAACTCAGTCAGGGAGCAGATGTTTAAAGAATGTAGAACAGAATTGCTCCAGTGTTAGGAGCAGAAAGAGCGGGAGGGGAAATATCACAAGCCACTGTAAGGAAATTTTATGAGCTTGGCAGAATTCAGCTATTATCCAAACCAGTTCCTGGGGAGCTGCTCCGTTATGAAGACTGCGTTTCTGCTAGGCTTTTCTGTCCGCCTTCTCTTTTCACCTGTTAAAGTATATGACATCTCTAACTAGCACTGGAATGGTGTAAAACCGTCCTCTGTGGAGACTAAGAGTATATTTCCTTCAGAAACAGTGAGATGACCTAACAGTTCACTGCGGAAGAAGAGAGGAAGTTGCCACTCCAGTTTCCTTGCTCCCCTGCTCTGCTTCCAGCTTTGTGCTCCCACTCTTTTGGCTAACTTCAGTTCCCAGCAGACTCCTTGCTGATCCATTTTAGCTTGCTAAACTGCTAGCAAACTGCTCTGGCAAAATGAGTTGGACAAACTTCTGCCAGATTAGAGAGGTGAAATGACCTGTGGAACAATTTGGTGAGAGTGAGTTAGGGGGAAAAGGCAAACATTTTTTCGGCAGTAGCCAGCAATTCATTTAAGCTGAAATTATAGCTTCTTGCTTTAAAGTAATTATGGACAATGACTGCACTCTAAATTATTATGGCAAAAACTGAAGATTGGTGAAGTGGCAGCAGTTCCACTTACAAAATCGATATTCATCTATCCATACAATGCAAGAACAGTCTCTGGGTTCTTTTGCTTTCCTTGAAGATGTAGCATAATTTTCAGTCAGTTGGCTAGGACTGGGTCCTGGTCTACTCTTACATGTCAAGTGAAGCAGTCACAACTCCTTACAGGACTAAGCCAGACCAGGCCAGATGCCTTGAGAACTGCATGGTTCTGTGCAACCACGTTCTGTGGCTGTGTGGATCTCTCAGATCCTTTTGACTCCCGATTTCTATGATAGCTGAAGCTTTGGGTACTTGGTCAGCCTGTCCTCTGGGCATGTGCACAAGCTTAGCACTTGGGCAGAAATCTGCAAGAAACTGTGTCAGCAGAGGCAGCTGACTGCAAAATGAGGAGGAGGAGAGCTGCTGAAGTTTTTGCTATCCTTTAAGGCAATATTACTGAAGAGTTGCTTTCAGATACCTTGCAGCTATTGGAAGGTATTGAAACAAGCAGAGAAGATGTTTATTGACCTAAGGAAGAATTTAGTAGATGGTCTGGGTCTGTAATATAGAACTTGGACTCACAGGAACTGGAAGATGTTGTTCTAATTTAACATTAGTTTCAGTGCTACCCTCAGTGGTCATGTTTTTCTGAACCTGGGCCTGTATAAAGTATGTTTGTGCCATTATAACATCATTCTTGGGTGTCCTAAGAAGACTGTAAGCCTTTAATTTGACATGTCTTTCCATGTAGGATTGTTATTGGTTGTTTCAGGTGTTTCCTGGTACACTCTTTGACATATGAAGGACTTGCATTACTATATGGAGCTGCTTTGGTGTGATTGTGGGATTTCCCAGCCAAATTGAATCTAAACAACTTCTACAAGATTCTCATCAGTCTTATTCTGGACTGGAAAGCACCAGAACAAGTCCCAGCTCTGTTCCTGTTGCAGCCCTTAATGTGTACATGGAGGAGTACTTATTGGATGGATTATCTTACTTTTCTATGGCCTGAGGTGATAATGTGGGAAAACACAGCTGATGAGGACATTCAATTTATGCACTGAAAAATCGTATTAAAGGTTGAGGGGGTGGTGAAAAGCTGCGTAGCTTGGAGCTTCCCATGAGGCTGATGGGGAGGGATTGCTGCACGTATACATTGTTGGTTGTAAGTAAAAGTTACATCTTTACAAGGAATAATTCCACTTGTCTTTGGGGCAGTAATTAGGAGGTGCTTCAAGTCTGTCTAGCCTTTAGAGAAATGATGCAAGCACAGGAAGAGCCTTGCCCATTTTCTTACCAGTCTGTATGTGTGTGAGGGTTAGGTGGAGTACAGTTCCAGGCTACAGTTTCTCTGGTGGCAAAACTGGTTTAAGGAGTTCTGCCCTGATTCTTTGTCTGTTCTCTCTGCTGTGCCAATGCCGTAGTTAATATGGTCACAAAATGAACTAGTTCACCAATCCAATTAAAAATAGGCTGATTAGGAAAAACAAAACCTACCAAAAAATCCAAATGGGGGGAGGGGGTATTTTTGAATTTTTGGTAATTAGAGTGGTGTGTGTCAGTCCTTATCCCCCACCTCCTCCCCTGTTCTTCCAGTAGTTTAAGTGGTACAGCTGCACACAGGAGTTGATGGAATATTGCAGGAGGGGAGGAATGACCAGCTGAGGAGAGGGGAACCTCTTCAGGTTGTTTTGTTGATGAAGAATTTGTTGCTGTAACTTTGCCCGTGGTGACTGACTTCATTTATCTCCACTCCTTTTTTGGAACCAATAAGAAGCTTTCCAAAACCTGCAGGGTCTGTAACTATTATCCCTCAGTAATGCACTTTGTGTGAAGTGTCTTAAACCGGCCTTCAAGAACCAGCTGTTTCCAAACAGGGATAGCACTTCTTGTGTTTCTAGGTGTAAATTTAGGTTATATAGTGGAAAAGGAAAGGAATAACCTTCCCAGCAAAAGGCCTTTTTACTCAAGAGGGGGTTTCAGTGTTTAGACCAGTTAGTAAATGAGATGACTGAGTTTTAAGACCTCAGACAGATTGATCACCTGAGTGCCGTTTTCACATGTGAGGTGCTTGACTGGCATGTTCTGCCCAGTAAATAAAGCTTCAACTTCTTTGTCGTTTCAGAAGAGGAAGGAGCTCAGCACTTGCACAGTCAAATGATGAAATCAGGTGTGTCAGGGAAGAGCTGATGATGTGGTGATGCTAATCACTTCACTATCGTATTTTCAGGTATCTGATTGTTTTGATAATTTTCAGAAGTACTGCCTTAGCTTTCTTTGAGTCTTCATCTCAGAATCCCCTTATTGTAGGGACTGCATGAGCTCAGGGAGTCTTCTTGTGGAAGGTTAATACTGAGCAAATTCAAGTATCGAATAAATGATCCGAGTGAGGAAACTTTCTCCTCGCAGCTGCATATAAAATTCTCTGGTATGTGCAATGGTGCTGTGGGAACTTGAAGTTGACTATTAAGCACTGAAGCTCTGTATTGGTGGGGGGAGAGATGTCTTTGTAGGATATGCCAGTGTAGTAAAATGCAATATGGTTTTTTATTGTCTCTTTCCTGGGAAGTGATCCCAGTATGGTGGTCATGGTGGTATATTAAGTTCTCTCTGGATTCAGTGTAAATATTAGGAATAAAAATACAGGTTGTTAAAAAAAAAAAAAAAAAGGTCTCAAAAGGAGCTTGATCAGAGTGCACTTTATCATTATTAATATATCATTTCAAGAGCTGTCACCTGCTCCTAGCCAAAAATAGACATGCTGCTCCTGAGATTGTCCATTGCAGTTGGGGCTACTTACCACAGGAATTTGCCACACTTGCAGTCCAGATAAATGGGAAAAACAAGACACCATGCTGCATTATTTGCTCAGTATGTTTAGTTTATAGGTACCAACAAAGACTGAAGACCAGTGAAGAGCAAACAACAGAGTTTAGAGATTAATGGTGGGGGAGCGAGGAGGGAGGTTCCCAAAGAGAGGAAGAAAGACAGGGATGAATAGGGAGATGGTTATTGCAGAATTTTTATTCACTTTGGGGATAGCCTCTGCTCTGGTAGTGGTGGTGTTGTTAGAACTAATAGTAAAAGTAGGTGCTGAAACAGAAAGGGAGGGAAGGACTGAGCCCTTGAAAGAGTTCGGGTGCTGAACATCATCACTGTATTACAGAAGTTGTATACCAAGACAAAACGCAGAAAAAGGCGGAGAAGGACCTGTAGGAGAGACAGAGGCCAAAGTCTAAAACTTCATCAACAAGTTTCCTGAAAAGAGATTTTAAGGTTGAAAGCAAGCCTGATAAGTAATCAAGAAGGATGTGACATTAATGATTGCCAAAAGTCAAGGAACATAGTAAGGGATGGAGGGAACCCAGGCCAGAGAAGGAAAGGTCATGTACTGCATTTTCTCTTGTCTTGAAAAAGCTGGGCTGGAAATCGGGAAGCTGGCAGAATTTTCTCACCAAGGCTTTGGTAAGAAAAGATGGTTTATGATGAAGGGAAAGATAGCATTAAAACTAACATTAAGGCTTATATCAGTAAGAGTTGAGTGCCTGTGCATCTTGATGAGAAGATGGGATTAGCTGTCAGAAAGAAAGAAATGTGGTTTTTTATGCATGCAACCCTGTTTCTGGAAAAGGTGATGCCCAGGGAGGCATTTAGTGTAGCTGGAAAAGGAAGCATTGGAATGAGAGGTGGAAAGCAAGGCTGTGCAGGGAGGTATGGATCGGGGCAGACCCCAGTGGCAGTTAGTCCTATATTGTACATGCACACGTGAAGATAACACACACTGCTTTTACCGTAAGTGTCATTCTGGTAAGACTTGCTCAGCAGTTAGTTTTGCTTCGTATGCACAGAGAAACATTGACATTTGGTGGGCAGATTTATTGTCTAGATTTATTTGTCATGCTGTCTGATGCACACAGTTCATCATGTTTATATTGATTCTAATGAACAGTTAACTAAATGCTTAGCAAGTTCAGGAGGCAGCCATGTCCCAGAAGCTATCATTAAATGACACAAAGAGATTGAAATGATAGTTGAGATGACTTCTTTGACCTTGCTTTGATTAACCTTTCGTTGGATACAGCTGGATAGCTGCTTCTGTAGTTCTCTTATCCTTACTGCACTTCACAGGTAGGTGCATATTTTTGCTTTGGGTACACAAAAGAAGCAGATATTTTCATGCAGTTTCCCACTGGAAGGATTCTGCAGAAATCACCGAGTTCTTTGCTTTTACTCAACACAGAAGAGAGGCTTTTGGTTCTTATACTTTCTTTGGCAACAGGTGTGCAAGAAATTATAAGGCTTAAAGAGATGCTTTGTCTGCCTCTTGTACAAGCAGTAATATACCATGACTAGCAGAAGGCCAGCACAAAGCTTTGATGTAGAACTGGGAAATGCTGTGCAGAATTTCCCTGATTTTTCCCCCCTTCCTTGGAGGCAGACACTTCTCTCCTCTTATACCTAAAGGAGCACAGGTGTAAATGGAGAATCAAAAAGCCTCTTTTTTAATTTCTGTTAGAAACACCTTCCTGGATAACTACTGAATGCAAAATTTTGCAATTTAGTGTAAGATGGAGTAGGAGCTAAATTGATGCCCTGGAAATTTATCTGTTAGGAGTGAGAGGTAAAGAACGTAAGAGAGTATCTCTTTACTCCCTTTTTTCATGCCATGCTTCCAAGGGGAAGGCTACAGGGAGGATAAAGAGCTTCTGGGTGTCGCGCCGCAGTTGGTATGTTGGCCAGAGCTTCATGAAACCTAATGCGCAATTTTGATAGAGGAGGCACAACTGTTGGCAGGTTCTGGTGACCATGGCAGGTCTCAGCAGGAGTTATTCTAAGAACACAACATCTGATCAGATTACTGAGGGACACTCTACATGGCTCTAAAAAATGAACCCTCTGATGGTTTATGACAGCTCTGCCTGTTCCAGCCAAGCGAGGAGTGCTAGTCTTTGCTGACCCTGCAGCCAGGGTTGTGAAACAAAGAAAGTGCTTTCCAGAGGCTGCAAACCTACAGGTTTCAAGCAGCATAATACCTGCTTACATCTTACTTTTGATAAGAAAACCAAAAGACATTTAGGACTTGCTTCTCCTGCAGTTTTGATTCATGGTAATTTAATATGTTCTTATTGCAGAGTTTACTGGGCTTGGCAATTTGCATAGTTCTGTATTTAATAATCCCTGTGATGCTAATGTCTTTGTAGAGTGCTCTGGGGTTTTTTTTGCTACCAGTATGTTTATTAGCTGCCACCTTTCTGTTTTTCCCTGGCTCTGTGGGGACACAATTCTGGAAGAGGAAGGCTGTATGAGAGGTTGTGGCAAGTGGGAAGTGTATTCTAAAACTGGAAATTTTGAGGATCCACATTTGAATGCTTACTCTAGAGATTTTCTATACCAGCTTCTAATATTTGCAATTTGTACAACAGTTTCCCCTCCCTCTAGTCTTCTCCAGTAAAGTACATGGCCTAAGGGAGCTTTGCAATTTTTGCTGATGTTGTCAAAGACAAACAGTTAAAGACACACTTAGGGAAACACCTCCCACTTTCTCAGGCTTGACTACAGTTTATTGCCTCTCCTCCCTGTTTCCTAGTCTCAGCTTCCCTTGTTTTATTCTCTATAACACTCCCTCCTAATTCCTTTGATGAGGTGCTGGGTGGCGCAGGAGGTTGGGGTCACTGTGTAAAGGTTTCTTTCTGCTAGTCCTTGCTTTTTAGTTTTGTTTGTTTGTTTGTTTTTCCCCTCTGGTGCTTCTTGCTGCTCCCCTGCTTCTATGTGGGTTCTTAATGGGCTCCTTTCAGGGTTGTCCCTGCTCTGGTGTGGGTCCTCTGTGGGTTGCAATTACCTCAAAGTGTACTTCTTCTGCCACGGAGCACCCCTTTCCAAGAGTACTTTTCCAGCCATGTCCCCAACAATGTCCCCTATCACATCTCCTTTTCTCCTTCCTTTTCTCCAAATGTGTCTTTTTATATATCTTGCATTTTTCTTTCTGTGCATCCTCACGTGTCTCCTTTTTGTGGTTCCTTTTGTGTGTCTCCTCATGTGTCTCCTGCCCCTTTCCAAAATATGCTTGAGCAAAGGTAGCTTGTGCTCTTCTGGCTGGTTGAGGTTTTGATAGATTGTTGTTTTCATGCATTTTGGAGATGGCTGGCAGTCAACTGTGACTAGCACGGGGCTGTTCATGGCATCCTTTCACATGGATTACCCCTGCAGCCTTCTACTGCAGAAGCAGAATAGTGCTCTGTCAGACTGCTTGGTCTGTAAAATTTCATGGAAACACAACAAAGCCAGATTTGCTCCATAACATTTATTATGTCCATAATAATTGAGAATCCATTGAAATTAGTTTTGCAAGGATGACCTGTATTTGAGCCAGTGTCTGGAGAGTTTCCGTGTGTTCAAATTGTCAGTATAGCCATATATGCACCCTTTAAAAGTTTGCCTGAAATTCTCCACATCCAGTTTTTCTCAAGGCTGGGTTTCCTCTCCCTTCCATTAACTCATTCCCCTTGCTCCTCAAAGGGTCATCTTGGTATATATGATTTTTCCTTCTTGTTTCTTTATAGATAATGGGGTTTGAGCACCTTATTTTGTTCTGCACGTTTTCCGCTTCTGAAGTGTGTCAAACTATCTTTCTGAAATTTTGTACGTGCCAGAATCTGTGTGAGAAGAATCACTTCTTTTGTTTCTTACCTTTGAACTTGGATCCATGTTCAACAGATGGAGCCTTTGAAAAGCCATAAATACCATTTTTGGCATGAGGAAAAGATGGTGTGGGTAGGTGTCACTAGTAATTGGTCTCGGTTTTGTAAAAATGGTTACATTGGTTGGAAAAGCACACGGGTGGAAGGTAGCATAACAGCATCTGCTCCCATCAAACTCTCCTGGGCACATCACCGTGCTAATGCTGAAACTGTGGGAACTGAAGAGGTCAGTGCTTACATGCTGGGCGCTGTGTTTGTGTTTCTGGCACAAGAAATAGTTCCTAATTTGTGTATAGAGGAGCTGTAGCTGTTTTCTTTTCTTAGCTACAGACCTGATTCTTCTCCAAGGGGATTACGGAGAGCTTCTCTAATGACACCATTAGGAAAAGATTAAGATCTGTAAATGTAAAATCTCTCCCATCCCTATGTGTCCTTTGGTTATGCTTCATGAACACAGCCTAAATTCATTCGTGGACGTTTACATTCTTCTGTTTTAGAAACAGATGGAATTAGGAGCTTTGCCAGCTCTTCCCTAAAGAGTTGGGTGGTTAATATCTAGCATAGAGTCCTTCCTTGCATTCATTTTGTTCAGGGTCAAGTTAAATGGGTTTAAAATAAAAACAAATGTCAACTTTTTAATGGAATATTAAACTATTGGAATAAATATTGCATCTATTTTGACTGCTTGCTTTTTTGATGTCTGTGTTTTCTTAATGTGCAAGTTCTTCATTTGGCTTATAATCTTACCATAGAAAATACTGGGTTTTTTTATAATTTTGTTGTACATAAACTTCACAAAAGCTGTGACTTTTGCTTCCCAGTTTATTCCTGCTCATTCCTCAAACACTTGCAGCCACATGTCTCACAGCCTTGCACTTCCCACTCCCAACTTTTTATTGAGGTATTGTATTGCTCCTAGTGTGATCACCATAAATGTGTTATTTTGCAGAGCCTGCTCTTTCTGTCATGTTTTCTGCCTTGAATCAGTCTAGAGTTCAGATGTGTAGCTGCTGCTTTTCTTCTTCTGCTCTTTATTCCTCCAACTCCAGGAAGAGAATAAAAATCTGTGTGTCTGTTTAGATTTGATACGTGGGAGCCAGCGTATGGAACCTGCATATTCTGCCTCATGTCTTGGTGGCCACTCTCAAACAGTACTGTGATGCTAACTGTGAATTGGGTCTAAGCTTGCTTCTCCTGTTCACTGCTGAAGTTGTCAGTAGTTCAGCCTTCTCTGCTTCTCTTACTGATTTTTAGATCCTGGACCTGAGTCTTCTGCAGTTTCCTACTCTCATTCCAAGCAATTTCAAATTCTGTACCAGTGACCCTGTAGCTTCACGTTTCATTGACCATTTCATTCATGTTGCTGCCTCTTACATTGAACATAAAGCTACTTGTCTTCGTTTCCCTTGGCCCTGAGGGGCCTAATCTCACTGTGTCATCTTGTCATCATGATAATCAAGGTGTAAAACATAATTGCCTTCAGCCTGCAATGTGTGCTTGTTCCATAATCGGACAAGGATTCCTTCACCTCTTCCAGCCAATGCTCCACCTTCCTGTTTATGGGAGCTCCCCAAACCTTCCACAAAGTTAAGCCTCCTTCTCTATATCTCTTCTGAAGAATGCTCCTTTTTCAGGATGCCTGCAAGAGCCTGAAAGCACTTTTAATTCACTGTATCATGTCACACTGAACTATTTCCACATACTTCCCCCTTGTTATTTATTTTCTTGTATTTAGAGTCACGGTAGGACAGACTCATTTCAGTTGGAAGAGATCTCTTCAGATTGTCTAGTTTGGCCCTACTACTCAAGCAGGGTCAGCTACAGCAAGTTGCCTAGGACTGTGTTCAGTCAAGTTTTGAGTATCTCCAAGAATGGGGACTCTGCAATCTTTCTGGGCAGCCTGTGCCAGTGTTTGACCACCCTTACAGTAAAAAAGTGCGGGTTTTTTTCTTGTTTTTGGATGGAATTTCATCTGTTTTAGTTTGTGCCTGTTGTTTCTTGTCCTCTCTGGGCACTATTGAGAGGAGGCTGGCTCCCTCTTCTTCCTTGCCTCCCATCAGGGTATTTATATGTATTGATAAAACTCACCCCAAGTCTTCTCTAGGCTGAACAGTCCCAGCTCTCTCAACCTCTCCTCATATGAAAGATTCTCCAGTCTCTTTATAATTTTTGTGGACCTTTTGCTGGACTCACTCCAGTATGTCCACATCTTCCTTGTGCCGAGGAGCCCAGAACTGGACTCAGTGCTCCAGATACTGCCTCACCAGTGCTGAGTAGAGATGAAGGATCGCCTCCTGTGACCTGTTGGCAGCAATCCTTGTAATGCAGCCTGGGATGCTGTTGGCCTTCTTTGTCACAAGGGTACATTGCTTGCTCATTGTTAGCTTGTTGTCAACCAGGACCCCCAAGTCCTTTTCTGCAAAGCTGCTTACCAGATGGTCAGCCCCCTGCATATGCTGGTGCTTGGGGTTATTTTTCCTCTGGTGCAGGACTCTGCGTTTTCCTTTGCTGAACTTCATGAGATTCCTGTTGGCCCACTTCTCCAGTCATTCTGAATGGCAGCACAGTCATCTGGTGTGTCAGCCTCTTCACAGTTTTATATCACGTGTGAACTTGCTGATGGTGCACTATGTCCAGGTCATTCAAGAAAATGTTGAGCAGTATTTGCCCCAATACATGACTAGAGACTTGTCTCTAGCTGGACTTTTTGCTACAAATTAAAGCCCTCTGGGCCCATCCATTCAGCCTTCAATTCAGTTTTCGATTTCTTGTCTGCTTATCTAACCCGTACTTTGTCAGGTTGCCTATGAGGATGTTATGGGAGACAGTGTCAAAAGCCTTACTAGAGTCACAGTATATACAGCTCTGTACTTATCCACCAAGATAGTCACTTCATGGTAGAATCTCAGGTTGGTTAAGTATGGTTTCCCATTTGTAAATACATGTGGACTACTTGCAATCACCTTTTCGTCCTTCATGGTTTCCAGGGTTACATTCTCCATCGCCTCCCAGGGACTGAGGTGAAGCTGAGTGGCCTGTAGTTTCTTGGATCTTTCTTCTTGCCTTTCTGAATGTTTTAGGGACGGTGCCTTTCCTTTTTCTTCTTTGTTTGTATTGGTGATCTTGATCCATGTTTACAGCTTCTACACACTGTGGTAATGTAATTATTAAAAAAAGCGTATGATTCTCCTTTTTATTGGCAATTTTAAGCTATACAGATGCAAACTAGGAAACAGAATTTGCAGCCCAAAGTTCTGCTCCTGAAACTCAGACCTCTGCCATGTGAACTAATGAGTACCTTTCTAAGAGAGAAAATAGTGTGACAGAGTACCGCCCTACTGCTGGTCTCTATAGATAGATAATTACATTGTGCATCTTTTCCCTGGGGTCATAGCTTTCTAAACTTGTATAAACTTCTATTTGCATTATTTCTTTGTTCCAGGACGAAATGAACTGATTGCCCGCTATATTAAGTTGAGAACAGGAAAAACACGCACAAGGAAACAGGTAAGTGTGAAGTTTTCCCTGTAAACACTTGCTTTTTGGACCACTAGACATGATGAGAGCTTGTGAGAAAAAAATCCTTTGCTGTTTCTGGCTTTGATGGAAAGATGTTGTTGTGCTGAGTTGGTTAATAATGGTGGGAAGAGTCAGCTCAGGCATTTTACCGTAGGACTGTAATGCTCACGTTTCCCAGCCACATCATGACACAATTTTTTCTGCTGTTAAACAGTGTGTGATTTTTATTTGTTTCGTCTACTAATGAACGTTTCAGTGAACATCAGTGGTCCTCTATATGAAGATTCTTTGTTCAGCCCAGACAGATGGACAGCAACTGTGATTTTTGAAAAGACCTGGCACACAGGATGAAAATCTTTTTAATTTGGGAATTACAGTCCAGGCTATGCTGGACAAAGCACTGAGCACTCTAGACTTGCTTTGGACGGGGGGTTGGTGGATGACATCCAGAAGTTCCTTCCACCTTAAATCATTCTATGGTGTGTTTTGGCCCACATTAGATATGGGGAAGTTCTGAGACTCATTATGTAGCAACCAGAGGTATGGAACATGGGTTTCCCTTCTCCCGAGAGGAGGCCAAGATGGGGAGCAAAGAGATCAGAACTCTCAATCCCTAGATTTAAGGATGGGTTCTTTAGTTTTAGAGGAAGTCTCTGGCTTGATAAAGCCATTTGAAAAGGCCTTAATGGCCTTTGCTGGTCCCCCACCTCGTTTAATGACACTTATGTTCAGAAAAGCATCTCATTGCTACCTCAGCCCTAAATAACTTCCTATTGCACAAGGTGCCTAAAGTATGCTTACTTCTGCAAGTAGCTACCAAGTACTTCTCTGCAATGAAGATGGATTTTGTCTTTCAATGCAGGTATCTAGTCACATCCAGGTCCTGGCAAGGCGGAAAGCTAGAGAGATCCAAGCCAAGCTCAAGGTATGATGGGTATCCTTTAACATATTGTACAAGCTCCCTGAGTCAGCCATTCGCTTACCCATTCCCTCTTTGAATAGCCTTAAAGAGGGTGAGGTTAGCCTCTGAACTGTAGTAAGCTGGGGAGGAAAAGGTACTTAGTAGGAAGTGTTGTGAAATCACTTGTATTGTAGTTCTGTGACGTCTGGAGCAATTCCATTTAAAGAATAAAGAAGCAATAACTTTAATTTTTATTTGTCTGTTTTCTACTTCTGGTTTATGCTGCTGTCATCCAAGTCTGAAAGATCCTTAGGCTTGGGAGTATGCCAAGAGTGTTTACCTGAGAAGGAGGTGGCTTATGGTTACAAATACTGACAAGTAATCAGTCCCTGGTGTTGTGGTGGCCTTGGGAAAGAGTAGCCTTACAGTTACTGCAGTGCTAGTTCCACTTCTACTAGTGATAATCATATGGAGTTGTCCGCGAGAAAGTGTTCTGAGTTGGCATAACCACTGAGAGGAAGCAATGAAGACAGTTGGCATCTTCTCTGGTAAAAAGGTGCCAGCTGAATAGACTTTGACCCTTGATTAATTCAGACCTAATTTGAAGAGGCCTGCGCTAATAAGAAAGAGAATAGTTGACTAATTGCTTGAGCAAATCTGTGTTTTCCTTTCTGTAGGAAGAGCTCTGAGATCATGCTAATGAACTGATACCTCTTGACACTTATTTCCACTCAGATTTGAAGCGGGGAGATGGTTTTTGTGCTCAGACTGAGTTGCCAGAAATGTCAAGAAGGTTAAGTTTATGGGTGACAATTGCACAAGAGGGTGTCCCCTATTAGAATGTGAGCCATCCAGAAAGGGCTTGCCGAGCAGGGTGTGAGGTCTGGTCCTTGTTATGTGTCACCGAGACAGCCAGAGAAGGAAGGTCCAGGCTGACCTTCTTGATTTCATATGGTAATAAGTGACCTGGAGGGAAGTGTGCTTGCTTCCCTGATCTTCCGTGCTTCAGGTGATGATGAGGATCTTGACAGCCCATTCCAGCCCTGACTGTTGAGTGGACGGCTGTTAGTGCTTTCTCTTGGCCGTCTGGGCAACCTCTTGCTGGGCACCAGGAGAAGTCAACTGTCTGCAAGTGAACTGCTGGCACTTAATCTTGACCAGTGCTGAAGTGCATGCGTCTCTGTTGCAAGCAGTGATTACCTCTAAGTCATGACTGTACCCCCCACATCCCATCCCCAGGTCCACTTTGGAAAACGGTGTTGTACCTGTCATTAGCCTGTTGTGTTCCCAGCTGCTCTGATAAAGAGAAGGAGCCACAAATTACAACTATCAGTGCTTCTAGGTAGGGCTGCCTAAGCTTGAAACCTGTGGTGCTGCTAAGTGGTCAATTCAGGTGGAGGCCTGCTTGAGAGGCAAGTTAGAGCGAGTAGGAAACAACAACTGCCCAGGGTGTTAAAAGATTTACTGCTGCATATATCTGTACCCTTGATTCCATTTTTTGCATGTCACAGCTCTGGGATTTGGTGTGATTGAAAAGCCA
The DNA here is from genome assembly GCA_002844005.1 of Limosa lapponica baueri. Lineage (NCBI taxonomy): Eukaryota > Metazoa > Chordata > Aves > Charadriiformes > Scolopacidae > Limosa > Limosa lapponica. Next base: position 56,171 of record KZ507847.1, on the reverse strand, counting down.
GTCAGCCAAGCCTGTTTCCACTTAGCACACAAGAGCTGGCTGGTTTTGTTCTCAAGGAACGAAGGTGTCTTGGGGAGCTCCATGGAGCTATTGGTTGTTCTCCTTTTACACCACCTCAGGCCATGCTGTGAGCTCTGCCCAGCTGCCTGCAGCGAGCCATTCCCCAGTACCAAACTGTTCCTTTCTGCCTGCCGAGGCAAGTCCGTAGCACTGGTTCAACTCATTTACTTCTTTGCTTTCGCTACTCGTTTTCATGGAGCAAGGAAATGAAATCACAAAAGCTGCTGCCCTTCTTCCAAGTTCCTGCTGATAGCTGTGTGTTCTTCTATCGCTGTTCATTTTCCATAGCGAGTGTACATTTTCATATTTATGTCCTAGAAATCAGAGCAGCTACACACTGACTTTTCAGAGCAATTACTATAAATTGGGGTCTCTTCTCTAAGCGTGCACTGTGCCTGTAAAAGATAGAGGTGGGAAACTGGGCTACAGCTTTCTGTTCCCAGAAATCAATATTTTTCCATGTCCTGGGTGGCTAATAAATATCACGTGTACTGAGGAAAAGGAGGGAAATGTAGTGGTATTATTATTTATGTGTTTTGAGAATAATATAAGAAAGTACAATCATTGCAAATGTTTGGTAAAAGCTTTTGCTTCTTTTTTTTTTGTTGTTGTGTGTGCTGGAAAACACAATACAAATGAATACAGAACTGTTAGCTGAAGAGAAAGGAGGTGTCTTTCACCAAAACATGCTTTTTCCAGCAGTCTCAGGCTTTTATACAAAACAGAAAAACACAACAGTTAATAGATAAAATGTTTTCCTTTCTTAACTGTTTATGTTTGTTTGTTTTTTACTTTATTAGTTCCACAAGTAAATGCTTCTTCCCTATAAACTTATGTATAAACTCAGGTAGACAAATATGATTTTTCCAGTGAGAAAGTAAAGGCAGGAAAAAAATCCTTTTCTGCAATGGCAACTGGGAAGTGGTCCTTATGTATGTCATGACAAAACAGAAAAGAATCCTTACCTTTAACAAATGTTGTAGGCAATCCTTAAAGTATTCCCTGAAGCGTAATTTAAACTAGATTCTGAAAAACTTTCCCAGAGCTTTGGAGAATCCTAGGAACTTTTTCAGCAATTAAGATGTTTCCCTTCCTTTTACTGGAATTCTACTAACAGGAGTCACAAATACTGTAAAAACGAAGATATGTAAGTTTTGCCCGTTCCTACCGATCGTTCCACTTAAACATTATCATTTATTCCTGAGCTTTTGTTATGATGCCTCCTCCAAATGTTTTTGTGTTAGACGTATCAGAATCCTTGGGGTTTGAACTTCAGAAAACCTTAGAGAAAGTGAAGGGGTTAGAGAGAGGGGAGACCTAAGGGTGAGAAGTTACTGCTGTTCAATGAGTGCAAGCAGGAAGGGAGAATTCCTGAAGAAGGCAGCAAGAGCTTAACTCTTTCAGCAGTTTCTCCAGGCCATGAATTCATCTGTGGCATTGCCACTATAATTATAATGTCACAGATAAATGTGGAGTCTTTGAAGGATGAAGATTAATTGTAGTGGATGTAGGAAGAAAGGAAGAATGTGGAGAAGCCCTTCTATTTGTCTATTTATTCCTTTGAAGCAGAAATGAAGAATGCTATTTGTTTTAAACGTATATCAGACTCCCTAGTCATTGCCTGTAAAAATGTGTGCAATTCCACAGCTCTGTTAAAGTACAAAAAGTACACATATGCTCCTTGCATATGTGTCCTGGGAGGTTATTAAGATTGCTTGTTTCCCCAGGGATGGGAATAAAATTATCAACTTTACCTGAGACTAATGCAATCTCAAATTGAGGTAGTCTTTTTGCAGTGATGATGACAAACTCCTTTTATGAGCTTGTTTTTAGAGGGTTTTTTGATAAGCAAGAGTCTTTCCCATTGAATATTCTTCCTAATGATTAAAACACAAGAGTCAATTAAGGT
>KZ507847.1:23490-40218 GCA_002844005.1 Limosa lapponica baueri | reverse complement strand
AACCCAAATTGTTTTATTGATATATTTTAACACGTGTGCCCAAATCTGTTTTCAGCTCAGTGAGGAGAGAGAAAACTGGGGGGGCAAAAAGGGATAAGTTAAGAGAAGTCAGGAACCTATTCAACTGGATAAATTTTTTTGTGAAGTTATCTTCTGAGGAGAAGCAAACATGAGAATAAAATAATTGCCAGCTTTGTACGACTATCTCCTCCTGATAAATCAGAGGATGCTTTTTTTTATGCAGGAGATGACAAATTTAGGAAAATAAAGGGATGAGTGCACAGCTGGTGTAAACTGCTAGGAATGTATTACACACGTAGGGCCAAGTGTATTCACAAGGGTTGAAGATCTGTCACTATTTCACAGGGAGGGATTCTACTTGAAAGGGTGAGTCATAGAGACGAAGGCAAGCCATTCTGACAAACAGACTTTCTTTCGTCCATAATCTGTGATGAAGATGGTACAACTGTTAAGGACTTTTGTAGAAACTGTGGCAAACTCATTTTGAAGAGTGATTTACGATCATGTATTTAAATAGGGTACTGCTATGCTCTCCATTGAGCAGAGTGAAAGCTGTATGCCCATCCCTAACGCTGCCAAGGTTGGTGTGAACATCGGAGCATTCTGTCATCTTGCCCGGACTGAATCTTTGTCCCACAAGAATTATCTGAATGCTCCAACTGCTAGTCTAGGAGATACCCCAGGAGATGCATTGTCCACTGTACTTCACGAAAAAAACCTATCCTAAATCTGTTTTTCACTTGCTTGTGAGTTTGTACTTTAAAAAAAAAATCATGGTAATTGAATTTTATTGGTTTGTTTGCTTGGATCTTCCGTGGCATCACTTACCTAATGCAGATGGTAGTTTTTCTCTAGGTGGAAATATGTGTGCATAATAGCACAGTGGCAGCAATGACCCAGTGTTGTACTAAGTGGAAAATGGAACTGGATCTTCTGAAATAAATGGGGAGATGGTATACTTTATTTCTTTTACTACCTCCTCCTTCACGCACCTCAAGTGGCAAGTTAACGGCCATGGGAATTCGACTGAATGGAAATACTGCACATTATTACTTGGCTGCTTTTCCTGCTAGTGCTTTTGGCATCATTGTTGGCAAAATGATGAATTCTGTGACAATAACTGTGTGATGGGAGCTGCTGGTGAGTGTTGTGGTACAGAAGTGGCCCAGGCCGATTGTCCAGGAGCAAAACTTTTAACTTGAGTGACAACAAAGCATGGCTTCTAGCAGATTACTAGTTACTGCTGTAATTACTCAAACACAGCAATCACTAGAAGAAGCAGTCCTGCCTTCTGCTTTCCCCATTGCTGCCTACCCTCCCAACACATGTGCTTTGTCTGAACACACACAAGCGCTTCTGAAGCCGGTCAGGGACCTGAACCCACTGAGAACTAGCTGAGCAATTCCAAGTGAGTTTTGTAATACAGCTACAGAAACGTTTGTGCTAGTACAGGAGGAACGAGGAGGCAAAAACTGCTCTTGGCGTCAGGACCAGCCTGGTGTTAGCAAACTTCAGCTTCGAGGTGCAGTTTCCCAATAGGCTCAAGCCAACCTGAGTAGATGTTGCTATCAAAATAGGCAGTCTTCGTGCTCTCAACTTTTGTGTGTGTTCTCACCGCTTCCAGCCTCTGCAGCTTTGTGAGGATCCAAGTGAGCTTTCTCGTCTGACTGAAAACTAAGCCACCAAAACCACAAAAGTTTGTTTTGGCTGGGATCAGCTTTCTCATCCGGCTAACCAGAGAGTCATACAATTGCTAATGGTGGCACAAAGGCAGCAGCATGCTTATGTGGCTACAGATGGGGAGAAGGCTGGACTGGCGCTTTCTAGATTGACTTAAACCTCCTGTGAAATTGCTACTTAAGAGAAAGAAGTTAACAGTATTATCTCATTGCAGAGAAAACACAGGTATTCTGTACATCAAAGAAAAGGGGGATTCATTATTGAGTTGGTTCAGTTCCAAGTCTAGCATGGCTTGTCCTAAGTGCTGCTCTAGATCTCAAATAAAAAACCTTCACTGACAATGGATAAGAAAACCATGCTAGAATGGCACCTAATGCAATCCTATTAACACTGTATCTACTGTAACAGGGATACACTTCATTCGGTTTCCTGTTTCCCTCAGTTCAGCAGGAAGAATAGAATAGTCTGACGTAGCCTATGGGAACGGACCATTGCTTTTGTGCTGATGTAAGCTAGCACCTGGGCTTGTGCAGTGCAGAGACGCTGTACCCTTTTCGTTTTGAAAGAGAGGAAGCTGATCTGGGCATCCCCACCCAACCTTTGTGTTTTCAGGGCTTAAGGGAACTGCCTCTTCTTGTCATAAGTGTGGTTTGACTGACCCCTGGTGGAAGCTTTAGACAATCGGGATTTTTAGGAGGTGAGCCCCCCCATGAGGCCTCAGTTGGCCAACCTTAGGCACCCACATTTGAAAACTGGCTGCTAACGGAGATGGGTTTGTATTCAGGTGGAACTGGGCTGGATCCATCAGCAACCTACATTCCTTATGTTGCATCTTGTCTACTTACATTCTTCATATCATAGAACACAAGCCGAATGAGTGTGTGTACTCATGCGTGACACCTCTCTGCTCTGTCTCTTACCTGCATATCCTGCGTGGAAGAGCTCTCTTACAGTGCTGTACCCTTAGGTTTCCTCCTTAGTGAGGCAGCCCACTGTTGCATTGCTCTGTCTCTACAGTGCCCTCCTGTCTGCACCCCACGTGCTTTGTGAGTACCTGCATGCTGTCCTGGCACTGTTCAGTTATGATAAATATCACCTAAGGTAAGGGGCTGTGTCAGAGGTTTTTAATGTTAGGAGGATATTCCACCAGATTTCTCCAATGTCTATGCAAATCCTGTCCACGATTTTCTGAAGCGGGAACTGAATTTTAGTGCGTACTCTTCAGATTTCCCCTGCTTGCTTGATGCACACTGATCTGCTTAAGGAGCTTTGGACACTCCAATACCTTACCATCTTGGCTACACAAGACATCTTTAGGTAATGGTGAAAAAATACCACAACCATCTATTATAACCATCTGTTTTTCTTGCCTTTTTTTTTTGGCAGGCTGATTTGAACACCAATATTGAAGATGAATCCAGATCTTTCTATGGCGTTTCCAGCCAATATGAGAGCCCAGAAAACATGGTCATTACCTGTTCCACCAAAGTATGTTCCTTTGGAAAGCAGGTCGTGGAGAAAGTGGAGGTAGGGAGCAGACACCTGGGTGCAAGATTTTCTCTGGCTGCTGTTTTGTCACTTCAAGTATTTACATCCTGCGTATATCTCAAGGCAAAATATATCCCTTGCTTGTTGTCAGCGTGATGGATGCCACAGATTATTATCTCTGAGACGCGCAAGTGTAAGATTGCTCCAATCTGCAATATGAATTTGTCTCAGGACTTCATTGAACTTCATTGCTAATTTTTCATTAAATCTCAGTTTCTGAGGACACGTGAATATGTAAAACTCTCAGCTGTGGTGATTCTCCAGGGTTTTTTGGGGAGCAAAGAAAAGCTAGGAAACCTGGACCCTTTTTTTGTAGTCCAGAAAGGTGAAAACAAATAGGCGACACCTCACTCTCATCACTGTTCTTAAACAGATCATTTATAGACTATAGCTGTTAATTAATAGACTGTAATGTAGACTATAATCTTATGATTTTATGAGGCTTATCTTAGTGCTTGTACACTTATAGCTTGAGCAACAGTGGAGCTGCATAATTACGCATATATCTGGCATTGAAGAAATTCTTTCTGATGCCACATTCTGCTGCTAAGAGAGCTGCTCTGACCTGCTTCCTGCTGCTTTCTTTCTCAAGGAGCCTTTAGATGCAGGAGGAGTGGTTGTGTGCAGAACACCAGGTGTTCTTGTGTCAGCAGTCAGTTCAAGCTACGTCCTTCCCCAATACCCGTCTCTGGTCATATGATAGACATGCCTGAAGTCTGGTTATGTATTTGCATGATGGGATAGATAGGCCAAAGAAAGGTGTCACGGTGCACAGTAAAGGAGACAAAGCTCTTGAGGTGAAAGCAGGTAATGGGCATTTAAGGGTCTGCTGTGAAATGATAGAATCCAGCCCCAGCTTCTTTTCAAAGGAAGATGAAATATATAGGAATGTGAATGTGAACAAAAAAAAAAAATCCCTCTGTATAACATTGGCCAGACCCTCTTCTAAGGGGGAGCAGAGATACTGTGGTCCCTCTCACAGGTACCAGAAAGTACCAGAAGTCCTTTCCAGCTTGAAACATCCTGAGCATACGATTGCCATCATTACTAGGAGCTTCCTGGACTTTCTAAAGCAGCAGTTTCTAACTTTTTCAGTTTATCCACACCTAATATTTTTTCCAGCAGAGATGCAGACCATAGTATAGCTGACAATTGGTGTGCTCCTCTTAGTTAACTTTCACAGCTCCTTGGCAGCTTGCTGCTCGTAAGCTGGAACCCACTGTTCTCAAGAAAAAAGAAATCAAGCCAAATAAATTAGAAGGCTCAAGGAGACTGACCTTGGTGTGAAGTACTGTAGAGGAATGATTAATCTGCTCATTACTGTTAGCAAAATGACTTGAAAATGACATTGTATTTTTTCTGTTTTGAGTGCCTTTATGTGATTAATGCTACTCATGTAACAACGTTAGTCCTATACGCCCCTTTTATGTTTTACATTACAGACAGAGTATGCACGCTATGAAAATGGACACTATTCCTATCGCATTCACCGTTCCCCTCTCTGCGAATACATGATAAACTTCATTCATAAACTCAAGCACCTTCCTGAGAAGTATATGATGAACAGTGTGCTGGAGAACTTTACTATCTTACAGGTGGGACTTTCAACTGTTTTCATTGGCGCTTGGAAACATGTAAGACCCATGCAAAAGTTCACTGTTACGAGTCAAAGCAACTTTCTTTTTACAGCTCAGCATCTAATTGAACTTAGTATCTCTTACATGTATTGCACCTCAAGCTCTATGGAGCTCTAGAGATAGTAACTCATGCAGAGAAGCAGCAGAAGAATTTGAGAGACCTGACTAAGAGAGAGAAAAAAAAGAAAGATAAAGGGAGAACTCACAAGGCAGAGAAATAAAGGAAGGACAAAGATGCAAAAGTCAGTGAAGAAAATGCTCATTCCACTATTAGACAAACATTGAGGTCCTTTTTGTGCCCTGGCCCTTTTTGCAAAGTGAAAAAACCAAACAAGAGCACTGTTAAGGGGCTATATCATTTTGTCAAGGGAAGAATTCTCCACTGACGAGGTAGGAAAAAAAAAAAAAGTTGTTTCCTCAAGACCATCCTGAACCTGAAAAGAATATGGAGGCACGTAAAGGAAGGTGCATGTTGGGGGAAACTCTGTGGCACCTTCATTGAATCACTGCAACCTCTAGGTAGGGCAGTAGTACAAGGCAACAGCAACTAGATTTGCATTAGTGTCTATGCCTTTCCAGGCTCTGATGGAGCCTAAATTTGGGAAGAGGGCAAAGACAGCTTAAAAGGTGGATTTTCCTAATGGACTGGGTTCTGTGCTCACCTCTACAAGAGGCGTCATAGATCTTTGCCCAGAGAACTTGAGGTTGGGTAAGTAGAAGAAATGCTAGAGGCTGTATGAAAGACTGGAAATCAAGTGGTCTTCATTCCATCCTCTAGAGATCTTGTGGGACTTCATGCAACTCATTTCACTGCTCTGTGGCTCAGGTACCTCAGCTATAGGTTAATAATGTATCTCATAGGGCTTTAGGAGGCTTTACTCTTTCATGTTTGTACTAAGATTTTTAGCATCTGGAAGAAAAGAGGAGTATGAAGAGATTTTTAGATGAGCAAAAGCATGAAGGGGACAGGGACTGAGAGATGGAAGGCCTGTGTGCTGTAATCCATACTGAGGAACACTGTAACTGCTTTCTGCATGTTTCATTCCTCAGTCAGGCCAGCACTTGCTATAAATTTTATGAACGGAGTTGTCATATAGTTAGACTTCCTCTGGGGCTTTATGTTTTGAGTAATCTCATGTCCATCCCTTCCTCCTGTCACAGAGAGATATGTCTCATGCAGGTGCTGGCACAGCCTTTTATATATTGCCTTGCAGTCCTGCTCCCTGAGCAGCAGGCTGAGCATTTTCTACCCCTCCAGTCCTCAATGGGGACCTGAAAAGTGGTCATGCTTAATGCAAGGCAGGCTGTCAGTCCTCGATCCCCACTACCAACTTCTGAGAAAAGGCTAAGTATATTTTTCTAGACCCTTTCATGTAATCTCACATGTATGATTTATCTTGCTTTGCACATTGCTCTGGATCTAGCCCTCCAAGATTTCAGAGCCCATTTTTCAGAAAAGGCTCTGGTGCCTTACCACACCTGGATGTGTATAATTCTCAACAGCCAGCAGAAGAAAGGAGAAGGGTTAGTTCAGCCACAAACCCATACATGGAGTAAGAAGAGAAAAGAGACTAGACCAAAACCAGGCTGTTAAAATTAATAAGAAAGTTCGAAAACAGCTATTTTTTTCCTGTTTTCACAAGAATGGTTGGGCTTTTGGTACAGTTTAAGATGGTATATATCTTCTGCAGTTGAGTTGGTGCTACTGCTGATAAAAACGTATCTCCTCCTGCAGGAGAGAACTGCTTGAAGCTTTAGCATAAACTCAGATGACAAGAATGTGCAAAGTTGTGCAGTGACAGAGAGAGGGAAGCTGAGCTAGGAGCTCCGAGCGCAACATTTTGCTTGTCCCTGCCATGTAATGTAGTCGGTACATGCTTCTGAAACTAGGACAACACTGTTCTAGCACCATGCTACTGACACCGAGTCACATTGCAGAAAAGCTAAGGTTCCTGAAGGACCATACAAAAAGAAATGGAAAAAAAGGAGCTTCTGTAAGAATGCATGAGTGTAGCAGCCATCTTTCTCCTGACATCTACAGTGTATGGAATGGGAGGCATAATGGAGTCAAACCTGTAAGTCTCCTATAAAATGAGTTATACTCTACAATCCTCGTGGTTTGTGTCTACTACTGGCAAGCGGGAGCAGATGGAGGGCAAGAACCGTTCATGGCTGTGATATATCAACACAGAGGTGGGCAGGAGTGGATGTGCCACAGCAGGTGGCCTCTCTATACCCAACAGACAGAGCAAAAAGATTTTCTGTGAAACACTTTCTCTCTGCTGAAATCTGCAACACCAGATGTTGGGAAGTAGAGGACCTAGTGGTCCTGCTTCCACTTACGTAGTCACTGCTTGGTCACAGCTTTCTTTTCTCCACAGTGGACTCGGCTCACCTCCCTGTCTCTTTCCTGCATTGTAGTCCTGATTCTGTGAAAGTGTTTTGCTTGGGTGTGTGGGCACATAGACAGGGGGTTGTGGTGGCCAAGCTGTGTATCATTTTTGTGCTTCTCTTTTCTTTGCCCATTACTGACTTGTTGCTCTATGTTAAATGTGTTGGAATATGTAAGCAGAGAAACAGCAGTTGCCATCTCAGCTTCTCCTTTTCTGTCTAGGTTGTGACAAACAGGGACACACAGGAGACCTTGCTGTGCATAGCATATGTTTTTGAGGTGTCAGCTAGTGACCATGGTGCCCAGCATCACATCTACCGACTGGTGAAGGACTAGAGACTCTGCCCTGAGTCGTCGTTGGGATGCATGTCTAAGAAAAAAGCCTGTGCTTGAGCAACGCCTGCCCCCTCATACCAAACTGACAAATAAACTGCAGATATTGTGTATTTTCAGAAAAGCACCTCTGAGCTGTTTTGTGATTGACCAGGGTCAAGTAAGTTTTTATCTCCAGGTTTGCGCAAATGGGGAAAAGACTTGGAGTCAAAGAAATGGGCAAATAACTGCTTAAGGGTTTCACCGCAAACAGCATCCTCTGGAATGTATTTCCCACAGAGCACACACAGGGTGTGCTCAAACACATAAAAGGAGTGCTGTGCACTGGAGCATACAGGTAGGGCAATGGCAGCAGCTTCCACAAGTCTGACCACATATGAACAGGTTGAAAATACTCATGCTACATCTGGTCTGAGTGTGTGCACTAGTGCACATTCATTTGTAGGTCAACACATGCGCAGACATGCTTACCATATATTTAAATAGATGTCAGTTAGACAGGTGTGGGCACGTGCATGTGTATAGAGATTGCACATACAACCTACATATCTGCCTGTCTAGCTATCTACCTTAGCAGGTGTGCAGTCACAGGCTCCTTCAACCTTCCTCTTGTTAGAGACTGGATACTGTTTCCCTCTCTTCTGTGCATGAGAGTTGACAGATCAACCTTTCTTTTGCCTTTTAAATGAAGTTAGGCTTAGAAAATTGGGTGTGTTAAATCGGGTTGTCTTGCCCAGCAGATTTCCTCCATGTATCAGGTCTGCTGACTTGACTGACTAAAATAAACAGCTAGCACTGCTCAGGGAGCTAGACTCTGCTCTTTTCTTGTACACCAGCACAGTACTTGTTTACTGAGATGAAATTGTTCCACTTGTTCCAATTGTTAGTTGCAGACAGCGAGGCGCACAAGTATTGCAAAGAATGCCATTTGACCAGCAAATCACAGGAAAAGGATGAGTGAATATAGTGGAAAGAGGGGAGCTTTCCGTGTTTCCAAGGCAATCAAAACACAGTCTCTCTGCTTTACTTGCAAACAGAGGTTGTTTACTCAACCTCTTGTTACTCAAGAGTCACTAACAGGCAATAATCTTGGTCCCCACAATGCTGCTGATGTAGGGGAAGATCCAGCCATTCATGTTACTTTGACGGAAGAGGTGAGTTGCGTGATGCTCCCTCGCAGCCACCGTACAGGCAATTATTGGGTGGCCAGGCACAGCCCCGTGGCACAGATTTGAATATATAGTGTTACATTTCCTCTTTCCACAATGCAACACCTTAGGAAACACCTCTCACACTTATTTCAGATGTTTCCAACCTTGCATTTTTGGCATGGAGAAAAGGACTCGCGGGTCTCTGAGGCATCTAAGATACCATCAGAAATCAAGGGTTTATTAGAATGCCAGAATGTAAGGGGCTAAGCCACACAGAGAGGAATTCTCACTTCTTTTATGACCTCATGAGCTTGTTGGTACTCCCTTTTACAGCTTTCAGTATGCCTGTTAAAGGGCTCTGTGGGCTCCGTGGAGATACTGTACAACTTCTCCCACAGCATATGTAGATGCCTGCAGACTTGCGTATCTCTTCCAGCTCCCTAACCATCTTCTTGTCCTTTAAAATGTTTTATTGCTGTATTTGAAGTTGTACTCATTTACAAGGTATTCCAGGAGTCTTCTCACAGATTGATGGTTTTGTTTCCTGCACATCTAAATCTCAACTCCCTTCAAAGTTTAAATTTTCCACTCCTGGAGAATGTTCTTCCCATGTTTTATGGACTCAAATTAATCCTTTGAGTACTTGAAGGTGTAAGTTTCCACTGGGCTTCTTCACAACTATTGTTGAATATTTCCCATCTTCTCACTGAAATTCATGAAAAATGCTCAGCCATAAGCATCACCTCTACTTGATATATTAGATTGGGGGTAGGCAGAGGAAAGGAATGAAGATTCCCTTCCTGGAACACATTGTTTTTAAAATATAATCTGGTATTATACTCCATTTTCTCCTCCAAACTCTATTAAGCTCAGAGAAAGCACTGGTATCTTTCCCATCAACTCTTAGCTCTTTCACTTCCCAGCGAGTGTCAGGCCTTAGCTTTTCCCCACAAGGTGCTTTTGGCAATCTGCTGCTTTAGATACTTGTTTCAATAATCTAATTTTTCATGCAGTGCTTCCGAGGAAGAATCTGCTGCTGTCTTGAAATCATCATGGTTTTATTTTGGAGCTGGTATTGAGAGCAATTGAGCTTGTAAGTGCAAAGAAACACAAAGTGTTTTCCTCAATGACTTTTCATATTCCTCTGGCTCATTGCTGGCTTATGGTATGGAGTGTCTTACTCTGAACTGCTTTCCAAAGCCTGTGTAAAACTTATTCAAGCCTATAATGCTGCCTCTAGGTTTGTAATACTTAGTATAATACTTAATACCTTAGGATTCAACACAATCTTTTTCTGACTCTGTGTTGCAGCTAGGTGAGTTGATTCCTCACAAGGAATTCATATTCCAGCAACAGTGAAGAATGAACTATTAAATTTTAACTTATAAATCGAGTTAGTTAGACAAGTTTATTATGGTAAAATTTTGATAGGGGATCTGCCAAAAATTTTTGTCTGAAGTATGAGTTCACATTGCTGCTGCTGTCAGCAGTTAGATGGAAAGCAAACAACTAAAAGACCATTAACAAAGATGACAGATGACTGTGTTAACTGAGGGGAAGGTGAAAAAGATCTTTCAACATAATCAGTAATCTGGAGGAGGGAGAAAGTAGGGTAAATTAATCTGCACTACAGGAGATTTTGCAAGCTGTATGTATAGAGAACTTGAGCAACTTGAACACCATTGAAACACTAGGCTTGAACTGGGAGAATACTAAAAGTGATTTGAAATGCAACTTAAAAGGTTCTTAGAAGAACAAGAGAAAGATGGCAAATGAAAGGTAAATTACCAGAAAGATAATCAGTGCCTGAGCGATAAATAATCAGAATATGATTCAAAATTGGACAGCATGATGGAACTAATTGCCAAAGGACACATGCACAAAAAACCATCAGTGACAGACAAACGTGAGAGTCAGATGAAAATCTCATGGTGCTACCCACTCAATAAAATGGAGACATACACTGGAGGATGAAGATTTCATTACTGGTGGAAAAGGTGATGCCAGGCCCTACAAAGGGTGTTTTATTTGGCCTTGCACGTGACTGATCCTGAGGATTTTCCTCTCAGCAGAGATTTCAATCAGAAGACCAGAATATAGGCTATTTGCCAAGTATTACTGAATGCTTCATATACAGGTGGAATTTTGGAACGGTATGAAATAGAATAGAATAGAATAGAATAGTTCCAGTTGGAATGGACCTGCAACAATCATCTAGTTCAACTGCCTGACCACTTCAGGGCTGACCGAAAGTTAAAGCAAATTATTGAGGGAATTTTCCAAATGCCTCTTAACCACTGACAGGCTCGGGGCATCAACCACCTCTCTAGGCAGCCTGTTCCAGTGTTTGACCACCCTCTCCGTAAAGAAATGCTTTCTAATGTCAAGCCTAAACCTCCCCTGACGCAGCTTTGAACCATTCCCATATGTCCTGTTACTGGATACCAGGGAGAAGAGATCAGCACCTCCCTCTCCACTTCCCCTCCTCAGGAAGCCACAGAGAGGAATGAGGTTGCCCCTCAGCCTCCTTTTCTCCAAACGAGGCAAACCTGGAGTCCTCAGCTGCTCCTCATAGGACATGCCTTCCAGCCCTTTCACCAGCTTTGTTGCTTTTCTCTGGATGCATTCATGGACCTGAACCTCCTTCTTAAGTTGTGGGGCCCAGAACCGCACACAGTACTCAAGGTGAGTCCTCACCAATGCTGTATACAGCAGGATAATCACCTCTTTTGACCGGCTGGTTATGCTGTGTTCGATGCACCCTGGGATGCAGTTTGCCCTCTTGGCTGCCAGGGCACACTGCTGAGTGGGGTTGAGCCTGCTGTCGACCAGCACCTCCAGGTCCCTTTCTGCAGGGCTGCTCTCCAGCCCGTCCTCTCCCAGTTTATACTTGTGCCCGGTGTTACTCCATCCCAGGTGCAGAATCTGGCATTTGTTCTTCTTAAATTTCCTCCCGCTGATGATTGCTCAGTGCTCCAGTATGTCTGGATCCCTCTGCAAGGCCACTTCTCCCTCCAGAGAGTCAACAGCACCTCCCAGTTTGGCATCATTGGCAAATTTGCTGATGGTGCGTTCAGCACCTGCATCCAGCTCACTGATAAAAATATTGAACAGAACTGGCCCTAGAATTGAGCCCTGAGGAACACTGCTGGTGCCTGGTTGCCAGCCAGCTATAGCCCCATTCACTATAACCCTTTGAGCCCTGCCCTCTGTGAACCTATGTTGACTGTGCCTGATTATTGCCTTGTTCTTAAAATGCCTTTCAATAGCCCCCACTATGATCTTGTCCTTAATTTTTCCAGGTATTGAGGTTAGACTAACAGGTCTGTAGTTTCTAGGTCTTCCTTTATGCCCTTCTTGTAGATTGAAATAACGTTGGCTAGCTTCTAGTCAGTGGTGTCCTCTGATTTTTGCGCTCATTTAAGCACAAACTGCACCAGGACTAGCCTTACAACACACAGCTCTGTTCCACTGGAGTCCCAGTGGGTCTGAACAATCAATTTAATGTTGAATGGGAACTAATTGATTTCCCATTATTGCATGCCAGTTGATGTGTTGTAACTGTCCAAGTGCAGGTTTCTATTTGCCTGTAGGAGGTCCTCCACAGGGATGAGTCTTCACCAGACATTACTGTGGAGCAGCTGACATGATACTGCCTCTGACATGAACACTGCACTTTGCTGCTCATGGCCTGCATCCAAGTCATAACCTGTGATTTGAAGCCTGGGAAGAAAAGGATGTGGGTAAGGAGGATAGCAAAGATGATGCCATGAAGTCAGAGATGGAGAAAGATGGTTCAGTTGTTGTTATGGGAAAAGAGGTCCATTTATTTTTTAGATATAATGAATATCATTCTGAAGACACACACCTCCCCCAGTTTTGCAGACTCTGCACTCTCAGAGGCTGCCTTTAAGAACTGTGTAGGGCTAGTGTTGTTAACCTACGTGCAGGAGCCAAAAGTGGCTAGTAAAGGACAGAAGCACTTTTTGCACCTATTAAGCAAAAATCTACATCATCTTCCTGTGCACAAACAAATGCTTTGAAGAACTGACTTCCAAACAGCAACACAGAACACAAGACGCCATCAGCTTTCCATAAGATCTGTATGGCTGGTAATCAGAATCAGTGAAGCGTGGAGAAAGACAAGCCAAGTACTTCAAACACCTAGAAAACAGAACATCTCAAAGTCCCTGCTCTGTGCTACAGAGCAGGTGCAGTTGTGCTCTTTCCCCATTGCTAGCCACAACAAGGTGACCAATCCACCTGGGACCGAATTAACCACTTCTCTGCAAACCAACCAGCCCCCACAGTTGGCCACGTAGGTATGAATGGCACCAACTGGCTACAGTCCGTTACTGATGATACACCTGCCTGTTTCAGCCCTATGCAATTCCCTTCCTTATCTGTGAACCATATGTGGGGCAGACAACAAACAAATAAAAGCTCAGTAATGAGAAAAAAGAATGACTCTTGGGAAAAGTATTTTTGGCCAACATAGACAAGTATGTTTTGAAATGGAAGCCTGTAGGGAGAAAGAGCAGTGTTTAGTCCCCAGTGATGAAAAATTGCTTGTGATCTGTACTAGTACTCTTCTGCAAACATGAGCCTGGTGACTTGCATGCATCCACCGCAGGTTTACACCAGTACAGCAGTACCCTTATGGAACAGTCCCTAAAGGAGATGAGTCCTAGAAGTCTACTTAGTGCCTCAGCTGATCGTGAATAAAACCACATTAGCACAGTTTTAAGATCTTACCAAAGCAATAAATACAAGCCAACAGGCTGAAGAACAGATTATATCTTAGGACAGTTGATTTAGGGACACTCACGCAGATCTTTTTCTCACTTAGTAGCAATGAAAGCCTCTTCTCTGGCTCTGTTACTTTCTACTCTTGTTCTTGGAGTTCACAGCTCCTTGGTGTCAATAACCAGGCTCAGCAAGAGACATCTAACTACCTTTCAAACTCAGTGGAGAAACAAACAGAAAATGCATGTGTTTGGGAGAGCTCGCTTTTATGGAGGCTACCAGATGAAGAAGATTTAATAAAGCTGTGAGACAAAAGGAGTACTGGAAATTTTGATCTGGACTAAAAGGCTTCTGTCCCCTTGCAAATGGGTGAGATCCATGCAAAAATACTTCAAAGACTGAAAGGACTGTAAATCTCTGTCCCCAAGGCTTCCTTTCTTGGAATTTCACCAGAAGAAACCACACAGTACATCAGAACTAAGAGCCAGCTGCAATTTTGCTGAAAATAAAGGAAAGCAAACACCAAAAAAGCAGCATATGTTAAAAAAAGCTAGCCTATTTTCAAGAGGAAAGGCTAAATTGAACTCTAAACAACCAACAATAAATGAGGACATCAGAGTGGAATTTCTGTTGGAGCAGAAATACTAGAAATATTAACCTTAGCCTATAAGAACTTGCTGTAAAATCAAAGGAGAAAACAGCAAAAGCTGATTCCCCTGATCACTTTACAGCCACAACACTGACGCATTAGAAGATAAAGTGACAAAACAGGGCTCTAAATATCCCTGCTTTCTTTAGGAAAAAAGCAGCTCACAAGTTTCCATTCAACTGTGGCTCCTTTCTTTTTGAACCCACACACTTCAGCTTATCAGCCTTCAATTGTGCAGCTTGTGGAATCATGTCAAACTCCATTACTGAAATGATTCCACTTAAAGATAGTCTTCTGAGATAAGACACAACAGACCATGGGTCTGAGCAACACAGAACTAGGTAAGACAGGAGCCCTCCCTTCGCTTCAAAGCCAAAAGAAACACTTCAGGTAAGACAAATTCATTTGAATTCATTCATTTACCTGTGATGAGGGGGTGGGAACTTCTTAAGCCAACAAAGACATTGCCAACAAAGGAAACATGTAGGTAGGCCCAGAGGCAGAGATTGAATTTAAATTTCTTTCTACTTCAATATCTATACCCAAGGATTATTATTTCCTTGAGTATTACACACGTGCTTTAGCCTTTGGTGCAATGGTTTCCCAGTGACTTTTTCTTCCCCATTATCCTGCTCGTTTTTCCTTGGTTCTTTGACATCTCGGACCAGATGAAGGAGTTGAAGAGCTTGAGTGGTGATAGCAAAGACTAAGAACTGGTTCAGACAGGTGAGAACACCCTCAAACTCACTCTAATGGTGTAGGAGAGGCAGAGAGAACACATGCTGAGCCTCTAAGAAGCTGCCAGGGAGTCATGCTGCTTGACCAATTCTGCAAGCACAGTCTACATCAAAACCAAGTAGCAAGGCAGCAGACAACTGGCATGCTTGTAACAGAACAGCAAGAGCAGGGCTCCTCTACAAGGGAAGGCTAGCCAGAAGGTCAGGTTAGCCACAGCTCTGTCAGTAACCTCACAGACTGGGGTATGGTCTCACAGCATCCAAGCGTGTGAGCAGAGCAAGGCTTGCAAAAGGTTCCATTGATAATCCAGTCACCATCAGCCAAAGGCCACATCAGGGCTGAAGTCAATCCGGGACTAGACACAGACAAACCTACAACATAGTTCAGACAATGTCTGGAGCACCCAGACCTGAGCACAGATTAAGCTCCTGGGCTAATGAGCAGCGGGTACACAGCCAGGGCCGAGGCCTGTTAGCGCATTCGAAGCCCTAAGAGCAGCTTCTCCTCCCTTCGTGGTGTGTCCCACACCTTGAAAACATCTGCCTTTTTTTGGACAAACGTTTTGGACACCAGATCCAGATCTACTACACTGGTAGCCATGTTTTGGCTGCATTTGGGTAATTTAACATGCTGATTCAGCAACTAGTCAAGACTCCGGATCTGTGATCTATACCACTTTCGGCCTCTTAAATGAGCCACAAAGTACTGGTGCTCACTCTGAGGAAAATAACCAGTGCATCATTAAAGAAAAGCACCCACCTCGCCTCCTTCAAATGTAGCAGTAATGCAGTATTGCTACTGCAATGTAGCAGTAATGATGGGAAGAAGGTGAATATAGCAAAGCTAGAGCATCTAGATGTATAATTTCTTTTTTCTTTTGGATTTTCAATCTCCCTATTTCCTCACAGTACTCAGTACGTTGCCGTGCTATTATTTCATCTGAAATTGGTGGCTGGGACCCAAAGGAGTCTGTCTGTTACGGCAGAAGGGGTGTACCCAGTGCATCACACTGGAAAGCTGTGTGTCCATTTCTAGATGCCTGAAATGCAGCTTCTCAAAGCCGTTTTCAAAAACTGTATGTAGCCTTTAGGTTTGCTGGTCAGATGCCGTAGGTTCAACTATACTGCTGATGGGGTGCAAACTCTTTGTGTTCCTCACTGTATGGACAACATCAGGGTGCCCCCACGTTAGATTTGGTCACACACACAAGACATGAAGACATGTTGAAGCTGAAACAGAAGTCTAATGAGATTACTTTCCTAAGTTTACTGGTATAATGAGAAGAGATCTGCAACCTAGTGCAATCTCCTTGGTAGAAAGTGCATCTGCAGTATCAAACACTCCAGACCCCAGTTCAAATTCTTCCCTAAGTGATTGTCAAGTGCATACAAAGCTCCCATATATTTTTTATCTTCTTTCCAAGCATTTTTTACCTTCTTTACAAGACAGACTCCAAATGATGACTTGGTTTTACCTATTCATCTTTCACTTTGACTTGAACACAACAGAAATCCCATATACCTGGGTCTAAAGCTGCTTATGCTTACGTCATTAGGTAAAGAACACAACATCATGTTGTCTCTGTTAAAACAGCCAATGAACCAACAATAACACCACTGCCAAAAGTGTCAAACTTGTCCTCATTGTCTACTGGCTGCCTGCACCACTCATCTTTAGGAAGTGGTTCTTTATCTCCAAAGTTTGAGCCTGAGTTACTTAAACAATTCTGTGTCGTGGTTTTAGTCGAAATCACCAAAACCAGACCGACAGATGGCCCTTCCCCCCCCCCAAAAGAGGAGAGGAAGAGATAAGGAGATTTAGAAGTTTAGAATG
>KZ507847.1:6430-18357 GCA_002844005.1 Limosa lapponica baueri | reverse complement strand
CCCTTGGTAAGGAGCCCAGTGTGGTAACCCAGCTGGCAAGGCAGGTAGCCCACCAGCCATCCCAGATCAAGTTGAGACATGAATCACGAGGTCAGGATCAGGACCAGTGATGCTAATTGGGGTCAGACACAGTCCAGTTCTAACTGAGCAGGCCCGTCGTGATGCAGCGGGTCTGAGGTCAAGAGAGGAGGTCACACCATTGATCAGGGCCTGGATCTACAGGGTCCATGACCATATACAGGTGTGGCTGGAGACAGGGACACCTACAACACAGCTTGTGTGGAGACTGAAGGCTGAAGACAGAGCTTAAATGAAGGCCCTGGGGCCATGGGCAGAGAGTGGGGGTGGAGGCATCAGGTGAGGCTGATCAGAGCCTTTAAAGGCCTTTCACTACACTCAGGGTCTTGATATGGTATGAGGGTTATACACTGAGGGGACTGGGCTTGTCAGCCTGGAGAAGAGAAGACTTTAATGGGACCTATAGTAACCTCCCAGTACTTAAGAGGAGGTTATCAAGAAGACAGAGCTAGCCTCGTTACATTGGTACATGGTGGTTGGATGAGGGCCAACAAATATAAGTTGAAACAAGAAGTTCAAGCCAGATGTAATGAAAACCTTTTCTGCTATGAGGACAGGCAAGTGTTGGAACAGGCTGCCCCGAGGGGTTGTGCAATGTCTGTCCTCACAGGTGTTCAAGGCCAAAGTGGATAAAGTCCTGTTGTACCCTCATAGCCGACCCTATGTAGAATAGAGCAAGAGTGGAACTAGATCACCTCATACTTAGTAAAGGAATTTAAAAAAATTAAATTAAAAATTTTTGTTACTATGGTTAGGGCTTATGCTGGAAAGGTGTGTGTGTTGGGGGGAGCAGGGGGCTGAAGATACTTTCTATTTGAAAACTTGCTTTCCTTTAGTGATTCTTAATGTACAAAGTGCCTTTTTAGCATAACATCACTTAAAGATGCTTTCTGGAATAGATCAAGCCGCGTTCTTTCCAAATTCATGGAGGTAATGTGATGACTACAACATGGTGGTGAGCTTGGGAAAAGACAGTGTATGATCAGGGAAGAGTTCTTACCTGAGGGTTACCTTCTTTAAGTCTGTAGAAAATAGAATAAACATGTCAGGATTAGCAGAGCGCTTCCCCATTTGTGGCATGGTTGTTAATGGACCTTTGGGTTGAGTTAAACCTTAGCAATATCCACAGAATGTGAGTGGATCAGAAATATGTCTTTGTCTTTTCCTCTCTACATGGCAGTGAAATTGTGGTGAAGTAGGGATGTGCTGAGAAACTGCCTTCTCTTCACTCGGCACAATGCAAGGATTTAATTTTGAGAAGTGCTCACTGGGAAGATACAAACTTTTGCATATTTTGCTCATGTGTAACAAGATGCTCTATTGGAGGCAAAAGAGCTATCACTAGTGTACTCTGGCCTTCCTCTCCATCTCTCCTGGCCTCCTAAAGCTGACTTCCAAAAACTGTTTCTGCTGCTCTTTATAGGCTCTCTCAGGTGAAACCTGCATTCCTGAACGTCAGTGCTGTTTCCTGTGAAAAAAACCCATCAGTTTGGTCTCATGAGTCAGTTCCTCTGGTTTGGGGACATACTTCATGTGGTGTATTTGTAATGAGGCAGGACGTTGTTCTCCGGTGAACGTCGTTAGATGGTTTCCTCATTGCACAGGTGTTTCTCGGAAAGTTATGTGTCTCTGTGAGTTGTCTATTGCCGCAGTTAGACAGCACTGTGCTTCAGCTGTCTTGCAATCCCTACATCAACTTTCCTTCCAGGCCTGCTTTTGAAAGCACTTCCTTTTCAGGATCTATTAAACTGTTTCTTCTGATATTCCAAGCACTTCCGTTCATTGCTATCAAAAATAAACCTCTAAGGCTAGAGTTTGTAGTATAAGGAATGATCCTTGGGCAGAGCCCTGCTCCTTTTGCCTTTTTGCCTGCTGTGTGTTTGCAAGCATAGTAAAACAGGAGGCATCGGACTGTTGTGCTTCACACAGAAGAAAGAACAGATAGGAAACGTGGGATCCCCAGTTGGTGACGGACTGCATTTTGGTGGCAGTGAGATGTATTAGGCTGTTAAACTGCCCGCTGGGGAGAGGTGAGAAAATCCTTTTGTTGAAAAGCTTTTAAAATCAAGAGTATAAAACAGATAGGCTTGTTCTGGGGATAGCTCCAGGCAGATGAGGCAGACTAAATCATAAACATATGCTCCAATAAGCCTTTAAGTGAACAAAGGTATTAATTAAGCCTAGCATTTCTTTGCAGTGGTGTGACTATGATAACACTGAAGTAATAACATCAGTTTAAAAGATTTGGCTTGCATTAATCTTTGTTTCAAAAGGCGTAACAGGATTTTTTTTCTTATTTAAGTTCTTCCGAAAGCACTTTTTCCTTTTGCTGTCAGAGTTCCCCTTTCTAGTGCAAACTGTGTCATGCCAGTTTAATGCCTGATATTTCTGAAGGTGGAAGTGACTAATAGCTGCAAAAAAGGAAACAAACTGCATTAACTAGTGAAAAGCCATTTATATTTCTGAGGCCAAGTCACTGCATCTCTCTAGAATCAGGTGAACTGTGTGACCTGAGCACTGGTTTTCACACTGATGTTGTTAAAGTAGAACTGCCTTTGCTGTGGACAGTCTTTACTGATTTACAATTGCTTGGACTGATCTGTGTGTACTGATAATAAGGATGTGACGGGGTATATCAACCTCCGGCATGCATAGGACCACAAGAGCTGTATTACCCTTATGTGGCATGTCTGGGGAGGAGGCAGGGCTAGACTGAAGAGGGAGCTCAGGGGGAAGTAAGTGAAAATGCAGGAGTCTTGAGAACGCAGTAAGCTAAGGGAGAGGAAGTCTGCGTCCCTCCCCTGGGAGGAAGGTCTGAAAAGGAAGGATGAGGTGGTACACTGAACAGAGAGCTGAAATGTCACACCCAGCAGATTTGAAGGAGACTTAGCTCAAAATCTCGTAACTGTCCTAGGGAACAGGAATGACCTCAAATCCTACAGAGCAGAGGGCTCTGTGAGCTCTCCTGTATTTGGTGTCCTTCAAGTTCACTCCTAATTGAAGTGATTTCACCTGAAGGATTGAGGGAGGCAGAGCTTGAAGTTGAAGGAATTCTGTGTTTAGGACACTGATGGGAAGGACTCGTAGGAAAGAAAATGTGACAAAGCTAGACGTGTGGCACTTTCTGATTTGCAGTTTTATTTGTATTGAGGGGTTGCACTGTCCTCTATAACCTCTAGGTAACCATTACTAATATCAAAATGAATATGGCTATAGAGGGGCAAAGCCTGAGAGACAGCATTGCATACTCTAGTGTTACTAACCCCAGTTCCTAGTCTTTTGCAATTTGGTAGTGAATATTGTCTCTTCAAGTGCTTTATCACAGTATATTGACAAGCACTGTTTTATGGTGATTGCAGCCACGCTCAAAACTCATGTTGAGAACAGGCAAGGAGACTTTCTATTTGGATTTGCTCATTTCTAAAGGTTAAATAATTCAAAAATGCTTTTGAAAGCATATTTTCCTTTCTCTGTGTCTATTGCTGTTTTTTACCTGTAACTCTGCATACAGTTCAGTGTAAGGTGGTTCTGCCCAGGATGTTCAATTAGCTTTATTTTGAACAGTTCTGTGATTTCTCAAATACATACTTACCCCAAAATCAGCTTTGCATTTCATTTTGTGTTAAGACGGTAACCTTATGCGAATGAAGATTGTTGATTTCCTTTGTTTGAAGAAAGTGCAGCTGAAGTTAGGAAGGGCTGAAAGCAATGTTCTAAGAATGTCTATCATGTTGTTTCCACTTGAGGACAGCGTGCAGATTATTGTTTATATGTATTTATATACACATGGACAAAATACCATCAAGGGAATGGGATAATGACTCTGGCAATAGAAGAGATGTTTACTAACAAGCAGTCAGGAGCATGTCTCCTTGTAAAATAAATACTAAATGGCTGGCTTAAAAGCCTGTAAAAGAATCCTTCCAAGTATGAATAAAGTGATTCATACAGCATAGCATTTGGGTCTCTCTTGTGCTGATATGCTGTCTTATGAAGTTTTGCCAAGTAACAGTGACTCTGACTGTGAAAAAGGCTCTTGCTGCTCTGTTTCCCAGCAGTGGAGAAAGTGGCAAGACAGGCAAGACTTTTGCATTTCATAGCGTCAGGGACACCGTAGATAGCAGCAGAAGCAGCTATGAGGAGCTTATAAATTGCGTAGACACTTATTGCTGAGTTATTTGGTGCTGTAAATGATGCAGAGTAAGGGAGAAGAACTGCAACTCTTGAAAAATTTCCAACTTGCTCTCCTCACAACCATTCAGGATGGAAGAGGGGCTAGATCCTACACTAATAAGATTCTCCTGTTTGGGGTGGGTAACAGGGAAGACCCAGGATGGTATTTCAGGTGAATGTGGTTTTAGATTAGAATAAGAAAGCCATGGTAAAAGTAATTGCTAGGAATAGTGATCTGTAGAGGGATATGAAAGAGAGGAAGATAACTTAGTGTGAACAGGAGTTTTATGGAAGCGTTCTCTATTCCAAACGTAGAAGGTGAAGTGAAAAAGACTGTGAAGCAGAGAAGGGGTCTTCTAGTGAGAATCAGGAAATGAGGACAGAGTCTTAAGTTCCCACATCAATGTGGACTTTCGTCTGTGTGGCTTTCAATTTTCCAAGTTCCATGTTGTCCCAGCCTTTCCTGGTGGGATGGTCACCACAAAATATCTCCCAAGAGTTATACAAGAAGCTCTCCCCTTTTAATACTATTTTTCTTAAAATAATTTCTCAAGACAACTTTTTTAAAGCAGTCAGTTTTCCCTGAAAAATCCATCTTCATTAGGTTCTTTCTCTTTTTCGCTCTTAGGCTTTCCTTTTCTTACTCCACCAGTTTCCTACTCTCCACAGACCCCCAGGCAATCTATTGCATCTTGCTTTCTTTTATGAAAGCAAAAAAGACCTTGTTGTGTCTCATCCTAGTCTGAATTTCCCATCTATGTAGTTTCCATCTTCAACTCTTCCTTCTCATTCTGTTCTCCATCAATTTCTCCTTGAAGAGCTAAGGAAGTTCATTCTACGGTAAGAGAACTACACATTCTCTTTTGCTGTGTGTAGTCAGTTTCTTCGTCGCTGTTTTCACATTAAACCACAACAGGGGAAATACAACTAGTTTGAGTCATTTAGATATGCAGGTTTTTGGTTTTTTTCTGAACTGCTCTTTAAAGAACTTTAAAGAGAAATGTTGCTTCTTGCAGGAATCTCTACCTTTCTTTGTGCTTTAACAAATAGTATTTAATTCCTCTGTTTTTTAAACTTGAAAGTCACTTCTCAAAATCTTCTTAAGGCACTTTTCTTTTTTGGACCTGCTCAGGCATCCTTCTCCTTTGCTCTTAAGAGGTACTGAGAGGTTATGTTCTTTGTTCTGAAGTCAGAAGCAGCTAGCTATCGGGCTGTTTCTGCTTAGATCACTAGACAGCCCTGTTACTGTTTCAAAGATCTGAAAATGACTAGTGATGTAGGTTTTAATTTTATTAATAAAATACACTTATCCCGTGCTTCAGGGACAAAATATCCCCACGGCAAACTTGAAACTGACTGTGACAGCCACAGTAGATACCTGGTGCTGATGGCGTTAGTCCAAGACATCTGTTTACAAAAGCAAACAGACTTTGCTTGCCCTTGGGACATGATTTGAGGAACTGAAAGACAAGTACGCTTTATTTTAGAGTACCAAATGTGGTGATGTACCTAACTGTTATCAGAAGGTAAGTGCCTACCATTCATTGAGCTTTCTAGAACATAAAATATCTACTTTTTTTTTTTCCTAGCCCTCATGTTTTTCCCTGGTCATTGCAGGGGGCTTGGACTAGATGACCTTTAAAGGTCCCTTCCAACCCAAACTATTTTGTGATTCTGTATTATAGGACTTCTGGTTTGGAAGGCAGACCGGACTCCTGACCTCCTTCTGCTATGAACAGTGGATTGGACAGATTGCCTATTTGTTAAGTACAGTTCCACACTCATGTAGACAACATGGTGAAAGATGCAAGTTTCTGAGGGATTTGCAGGATGTCTGTTCCTTGCATCATCGTTTGTTACAACAACCTTGTACGTACCTGAGTCCTGTAGTGAGTCTTGGAGGGCATGACCTGAGCTCTTCAGTTGCATCTGCCTGTGAATTTTTGTCTCACCAGTTCTATCTATCAAAAGATTCTTGTTTCTTTGAGTTTGTTACCGACATTTACCTTGGTCAACAGCAAGACCCTTTTTTTCTAACAGTTTTCTTGCAAGCATTTGATTTTCCTTTCTTAATTTTACTGTATAGACCTGTCTTACATCAACCAGCATACCTGTGATGTGGCGAGGACCACTACCTGGAACTGGATTACATGACTTGAAGGACTATTTCTGCCTTTGCTACAGATCATGTTGTGTTCATAGCAGGCTTACATCAGTGGTGAATGACGTTAATCTTGAAATGTAGTTGACAGTGTACTGTTTGTGGAGTCAGTTTGACTAAGTAGCCAACATCTATGCAGTGGAATCATGGGAAACTTGGATTATCTAATTCTTGAAATTATTTGTATATTTTTATATTAATCTTTACTAAGGCACATTTGACTTCAATATGATTAATTCAGTTGCTGAAATAAAGTTGTCTCTCATGTCCCTAGCTCCCAGCTCCAAACCTAGGGAGCTGGTTTGGTTGGTTGCCTGCATGTGCTTGACATAGAGCCTGACATCAGCAGTGAGCCTAGTGCTCCTATAGTCTTAGTTCCCTTTATGGAAGATGTGTAGAACTGATGTGTAGATATGTTGAGGTGGACATGTGCTCCGGCAGGTGTAGTGAATAGACTGTGTGAACTGTGAAATCAACGAGATCTTCTCTTGGCAACAAAGGCAGTGCTTAATTTGAACTAAATTAATTCTTAAAACTGAATTTGAAAAGATTGAGGATGAAGGCAACTAATTAGCTCCATGTTTACTTTTCTGAAAGGGGCTGTAGTTAGTTTTGAAAACACCATTCTTGAAATCATGTTTTCGTATCCATCTTTAAAAAAAACCTTATATTGGAAATCTGAAAACATTTAGAAATTAATTATTTTTTCATAGATAAGCTTGAGTACTTATTGTGGCTTCTAGACTCTGGAAACAGAGTTTCTCTCTGTTTCAGAATCTTGCATGATACAGTGAGGTAGGCTGAAAGAAAGCATTGATTTAAAACCCAACAACAACAATGGAATAATATACACGTTTCTGTTCATGAAGATTGGTGAATAATCGCATTTTTTTAATAATCAATCGATACTTTTTGTATGCAGCTGCAATAATTTTATGGGGTTTTAAACATTGGAGATAGTACTGTTCTGTGTCTCTCCTCCACATGGCTGGAGGAAGTCCTGGTCTCTCACCTGTCAGCTTGCTATTTTTGCAGCACCCTTCTAAAATTGGGGTGGTGCTGTTATAGCCCTGAAAGTGCCAGTATGAATTTGAGAAAGTGGGGTGCTTTATGTTGTTTGGTTTTGTGTGATATTCACTCCCGCAGTGGTTTGTTATACTAGAAGCAAAGATAAGACCAGTAAGAAAGTGGGACTAGTGCAGGAGAGCTCAGCAGGAAAGGTCTTGCTTAATTTCTGTTCTTGCTGCTGTAAACAGGTCATCAGGTGTCCTGGTGATGATAGGGGACCTTAATGCAAAGGGGAAGAAGCACTGGATTTTTTCTGACTAGTATTTCTGATACAATTGACACACAAGTTTTGCTTTTCCCCTTAATCTCTGTTTTCCCTTTAGTTTCTGTGAGTCTGTTTTAAATATTTGCCTATTGTCATTATTAAATTTGAGTCCAGATAAAATCAGTATATTATGTCCTTGAGACCAGTGTTTAGACTTACTCCTTGTTCAGAAGCAGACGGGATTTGACATAACTTTTCCTGTTGTTGTTTTTTTTTTCCCCCCTCATTCTCTCCTTTCTGTCTGTGATGGGAGGTGAGTCCAAAAGGCAATGAAGTTCATTTTGGTCTTCTTAATTTCTCCAGGTTTGGTCTGTGACTTTTCTATTGGCGTGTACTTCAAGTAAGTAAGATATCTGTTAAGGATACTCAGAGTCAGTCAATCTGATCTTCAATGCTGTTCACATTAACATTAAGGGGAGATGAGTTGGGCCAACACTGAGCCCTTATGAAACCTTCCTGTGATCTGCTATTTTCTTGTCAAAAGTGCTGAGAGAGTCCAGAGTAACGTGGTGGTTGTTAGGGTTGTCTCCAAGTGCTGTTGTAGGTACCCAAGGAAATGTAACAGAGGAGGACAGCAATTCTCTTTATTATATGCAAATATTTTTCTCTTCTGTTTTCTTACCTGTCTCTGACATTTGAAGGGAAGGAAGCAGGGAAGAACCAAACAGGGCTCCTGCTGATAGCACTTTCATTAGTCCGTACGAGTCTTGTCCTTTTATGCAAGCGGTATTTTATAAACAGGCTTGGAAAAACAGACTCATCTTGGAGGTCCCCACTGTTACCCTTGCGTTTGGTGTCCTAGTGCAGCTGTAGGCCTATTGCTTTGTCTTTTTACGTTCCCTATGTTCCTCAGGGATTTAGCCTTGGCTAAGAAGCGAGTGGGAAATGTAGCGTTGCTTGCCTTTTCTTGTGTTTCTGACATAGTAGAGGGAGCAAACTCTGGCCCTGCAGGGAGAGGAAAGATGAGAGCCAGCTTTCTGCTGAATGCCACGTATTCTACCGAAGGCTGCAAGGAGTGCAGGTTGGTACATCCTAGCGGTGGGAGAAGCAAGAGAGCTAATAGTCCACTCATGCACTTAGCCTGCCAAGGACTGTTGCATGCCTCTGTGCTGCTTGTGTAACAGTTGTAAAGACAACCGCAGGCAAAGAACATCTATTGTTGTACATACAGCTTCTGGGTATTTCTGTTGCAAGAAAAAAAAATGTTGATTCCTGTATCCTAGGAAAGCTGGGTTCTGTTCTTGGGTAATGGGGTACACCAGGGAAAAGATAGCTGGGGGAGCTTGAAATGGTTGTTACTTGTTCCAGAAGTTTTCTTTCTGTTCATCCATGTGCCACTTGAAATGATTGCTATATTGTGAGCTCTTTCATCTTGTTTCCACCCTTTAAAATTTGATAGCACAGAAATTAATGTAGCATTATCTATAATGTTTAAACTACCTTATGTTAGGAAAGTGAGAATTCCCACAGCAGCCTTAACTCTTCCCCCAGAAGAGAAAGCACATCAAGCGAGTGTCTTAAGTTACAGCATTATGTAGCACTGGGTGCTAGGATGTATTGTTTGGCAAATATTTACATTTCAAATCTGGTCCAAGTCCATGGCAGTGTTGAAATATCATATGCTAATTATGCTAAATGATCATATTACACTGGTAGATGGGCATAAGCTTGATTCCCAGGACGCTAAACTGTGAATGACATCATCAAGGAGTACAAAAGAATCCACATCCCTCAGAGAGAGAAGATAAATAGGGTATTTCAAACATTTTTCTTGCATGCATGGTAATATGCAATTTTCTCTCCTTTCCATTATGTCCCTGAAATCAATTTCACAGCAGATAGAGATGGGATACTAATTTTTCAAATGGAGGTCTGAAAATTACCTCACTTTCTTTACCTTGCTGATCAGTGTTAGCTATGGGATTTCAGATACCCTTTACTGTAATTCAAGGATTTTCTTTTCAAAGGTGTCCATTTCTGCTAAGATGCTAGGACTTTGTCATGCTGAGCAGAATGGCAAACGTGCTTTTTACTTTCTATGAAATATACTTATGCATATTAAAAAGCTCGCCAGACTTGAATTTCTAGTATCTGAACAGTAAGTTTGTTGTTAAATAAAATGTTTGAATGCCTTGCTAGCATATGGTATTGAAGTAGAGTGAAATACTCCTACTTATCATTCAAAATAAAATGCAGTGTATTGCAAAAGCTATTGCAGGAAACAGCTCCGTAGAGAAGTCAGACCCAGATGCTTAGTGGACACAGTCTTCAGTTATATATTAAAACCACCACTTACTGTGATTTTTTTTAATGTCCGTAAAGCACTGTAAGCCCTAACTGTTCTCACTGTTGTGTAATGGCATCAGAAAGAACGTGTGAGATGGTTTGCGATGGTATGTTTTTGGTGGCCAGCCATTTTAAATAAGGTGGACATTTTAACATATAGAATGTACTGAATAATGGATTTTCAATGTTTGAGGTGCTGTTGTGTGGGGCAGGTTGGCACTATGCCTTACCCGTGTGGTGGACTGTGGGATCTTGTAGGGTGACCCTGGATACCTCATTGGGGCAATTCTGTTTTTCATTTGTCTAGTTTGTTTTGGACTGTGAGCAGGGTTATTGCTCCCAAAATCTTTCTACTGTGCCCAGCAGAGTGAGGTGCAGAGAGGACGGCCTGGGAAGTACTGTACAAATATAGGCAGTAAAGTTTAATCCGAGGTGAGATCAGACAAGCAAGGTGAGAAAGAGAAGTATGAGAACAGATTTAGTTAACTTATCTGGCTGTCTTAAAGAAATAACCTGATGACACGGTTGTGTTCCACAGTCAGGCCAACACCTCATTTGTGTCTGATTTGAGTGACTTCTTGTCATCGGTCTCTCTTTCTTTGTCACATGAGGAGCTTATCCAATTAAATAGATAAAGTTAGATCAGGTCTTCAGAAACATTATTAGAAGTCCTGCTAAGGTAGCATGAGGAAATGAAGGTTCCTCTGGGCAGCAGTCTTGGGGTTGGCCTTTGGCCAAGTCAGGGTAATTTCGTTTACAGGGGTCTTTTTTTAAACTGGATTCTGAGGCCTTGAAGCAGAATTCTAAATGATCCTGTCCTGGAAGTTATTATGTAATATGATATAGCTAAGCTTTAATGTGCCATAAACTTAAATCTCCATATATGAGAGCATCCCACAGGCAAAAGATATATTACTTACGGGGAATGGAAAATTATTTATTCCGGAGATATTGTTAAGAGTTATTGCTGGCTCTTCTCAGGTTGCTTGAACCTAAAATATTTTCCGCCATCATTAATTAACTTCAGAGATTCTCTTTGGTGCTACACTATCACCAGGAAAATGTGTTTTCTTATTACTTCTTCCTTGGAATATCAGATTTGTGGCCCTCTCCCACAGGTAGATTTTTAATTAAAGTTTTTAATATGGAGAAAAATTTTCACTTGAGTCTTTAGAGACATGTATAACCAGATCTCCTTATGAATGGTAGGGTGAGGCTCTCTCTTACTCATTTGTCACTGGAGGAATGTGGTCACTGATGAAGCACCATTTTCTGCTCTTCCTTAGCTTGTTGTCCCTATTGCTTGTCACCAACCTCCAGAAGAGCTGTGGTCCCTGGCTGCCTTCCATACAGCAGTTCTTGAGCATGGCTGCCTCTGAAAGCAACTGGGGGATGCTTCTCCTGGTCTGAGCTGGCCCATGGTATGTGTTTTGTTGCATGCAGCATGTTGTCTGCATCTCTGTGATGAAATGGAAAGGCCTCATTTTTAATAGTGATATGTGTATGTTCTTATGTTAGCTTGTTGGACAGCTGTGAACTAAATTATATTTCTTAAAGCATTAGTTTTCAGTCTTTCTATTATCAGACCTTAAGCATTTTCCATTAGAGGCTCTATGTACAGTCAGTTCAAACCCACTTTGAACTCTGATTTTTTGGCTGCTGTATTTAAATTCTTGACCCAGCTGTTCATGCCTGTTCTGCACATCACACTCCTGCTGCTCAGCTCCTGAGAGGCTATGTATGGTTAGGTATATTTGTCTTAAGAAACAAAGAAAATCACAGAATCATAGAATGGTTTGGATTGGAAGGGACCTTAAAGATCATCTTGTTCCAACCCCCCTGCCATGGGCAGGGACACCTCCCACTAGAGCAGGTTGCTCAAAGCCCCATCCAGCC